>VNJU01002016.1:0-12278 GCA_008042675.1 Drosophila seguyi
ATTTGATTTATTTACCTGTCAACACCAGAGAAATAAGCACGCTCGAAATACGGATAACTGATCAGGACGGAGATTTGGTTAATTTGCGTGGAGAAACTGTATCAATTCGACTTCACTTACGACCATCAGAATGATTATTTACAATAAAAACTTGTCACATCGCTCCTTTGATAACATTATCAAAACTAAAGCCGAAGTGAAAGCATCGTCATAATCTTCATCATCCACATCATCTTGTGGGACTAGAATTAATCGTCCTGCTCTTACATAAAAAAAGAGATTGATTCTAAAATCATTGGGTTTTAATATTAAATAAATAAAGTTTATCAACTAATATTCAAATGAATGACATTTTTTATGTTCAAGAAAAACCCACTAATGATGAAAGTATTATTAAAAAAGAATATCATACTTATTATCCATATCAACAAAACTTCAAGGCAAATGATGAAGTCCGTCTTACAATTCAGAAGGAGTTCTTTATCGGAACGCCGGCTGGAGTGGAGGTGATGATATCCCTTCGGGAAAGCATTTCAGCTTTTCTTTACCCTTAAAAATGCTGATGGGATTCGGTGAAGACTACAAGAAAGTAGTTTTAAATTGTAAACATGAGCTTGTTCTATTACTTACTAAAAACACTGATGATATGTATGTTAAAACAGTCGATGGGAAAACACATAAGATTGCTATAAATAGCATAAGTTGGAAGATCCCCCACATCGTATCGAGTGATAGTGCTAAAATTAAAATGTTTAATGTAGTAAAAGTGGGGCTACCCTCCCACTTGCATTTCGAAGTTGGGATTGATATATTAACCCAACACTGGTACAGGGAACACATCATATATGGAATGTTAAGTTGACAGCAAATAGAGAATATGATGAGAATCGCTTTGCTGTTTTGTATGATATGTATACCAAATTTCAAGAGAGCTATTACAATCGAGAGCCACGGGCTCTTTTATAACCCATGGAGTTTATAAGGAAGGCGCCAATTGTAGTTGTTGATCTCTCATATCAGAATGAGTCGGTAAAATCAGGACAGATTGATGTTAAAATTCCTACTGAGCTAACCGTTGCGAGTGAGATGAATGGCTTAGTTCAACGTATCGTCTAAAAATGTTCGAATTCAAATTTTGAAATTCATTAAGCATAGACGTTCAGGAAGCCATCAAAAATGCTGTCACTCAAAAACAAACTCAACAACACAACCCCCAATGGAATGCAACAACTTGTAACAAAAATAAATCATTTCATGAAAATGTTTAAAGAACAAATTTTCCCCGAGCACGTGCAATATCTGGAGGATTCATTAAACTATTTTAATAAAAGGATGGCTGGTACACCGATGGTTTCTAGTATACATGGAGAACATTCTACATCTTGTTGCTGGGCCAAAGATGATGTCAGTCAAGGAGTTGATACCTGCGCCTGTCATTTCTTTACTGTACGTTCACAAAAATCTCTAAGAATTATGAAAATGTATGTTAATTTAGAACACCGATTCTGATTATCGAGTTGAAAAATAACAATAAAAATATATTACATATACAAAAGTAAATTTAAACAATTTTTGATTGGGAAAAGGGTAACCGACCGTGCTGTTGTACACATTCGGTATGTGGAAGGAGTGTGGGAAAATGATGTCCCTTTCAAGAGAGGGTCGTGGGTGCACGTCCAAAGCAATTTAAAGGAATTTACTTGGGTTTTTTTTACGAGTCTAGCGCCCTTTTTCGATTACACCCCATCCCTTTTTTTTGAGGATCGTGGGTGAATGTGTGCCCTACTATCGCTCAAGTCCGGGTTCGCTGTCTCGTGTGCATTTACAAATACATCCCGTCCCTTAGGTGAACGTGTGTCCCAGGATCGATGGGATGCGCCCGGTTCAATTACACCCCTCATCCCTTTTTTAGAGAGGATTCTTGGTGAACGCACACGTGCAGCCCAGGATCGTGGCGGCGAGGGATCGCTCGCGTCTGCGCCGCGCCTCTTTTCAATTGCACCCCGTCCCTTTTCCAAGGGTCGTGGGTGAACGTGTACATGTCGCACGTGGATAAAAATGCACGTGTGGGACAGGATCGCTCGGGATCGTGGGAACCCTTGAACACTTGTTACTCAAGTACCCTTTTACATCTCGCGACCCTAATTTATTTCATCTTTATTACCCCCTCTGTTGACATCTAACCCTAATTAAATGCATATTTATTGCTCCATTTTTGACAGCTAACCCATTAATGGCATTTTTATTACCCTTTTTGCCGACATCAAAGGTCCCGAAACCCGGGTAAACATACTACTAAGGTAGCAAATTGGATGCCAACAACTATAGAGGAATCTCTAAGTTGTCGGCCATCCCAAAAATGTTAGAAAAAATCATTACTCCTCACTTGCAGCACCTATGTAGTAAACTAATTTCTTCTTGTCAACATGGATTTATAAAGCGAAGATCAACGACTACTAATCTTTTGGAGCTCACTTCCTTCATAATAAGGGGCTTTCATAAAAACTTTCAGACAGACGTAATCTATACTGATTTCAGTAATGGAATTTCCGGTTGATCTTCTTAGTTGGATCTCAAGTTATCTGAATGGCAGGACGCAAAGGGTCCTATTTAAAAACACCTTATCTAATGTTCTCAGGGTTACTTCCGGCGTCCCGCAAGGAAGCCATTTGGGTCCCGTGCTGTTTACATTATTTATTAACGATCTGCCTAAAGTTCTGACTAACTCCAGAGTACTTATGTATGCGGACGACGTCAAACTTTGCGTGCAATATACGGATGCCTCCTGCCAGTCTGATTTACAAACAGATCTTAACAATTTTCTAACATGGTGCAGTGCAAACCTATTAAACTTAATCGGCTCAAAGTGCTTGTGTCGCTCCCAAGCTTGCAACTTACACGCTGAACTGCTGCTCTTTGAAAAGAATTGCTTTAGTTGATGATTTAGTTGTCCGTCTGGATCCTAAACTTGACTTTATTGATCATATTTCATGCATGGTTAATAAAGACAGAGGTGTGCTTTGACTTATTAAACGTTGGTCGAAAGAATTCAATGACCCGTACGTTACAAAATCTCTATATATTTCTTTAGTTCGTCCTATCTTAGAATATGGATCTTGCGTTTGGAGCCCTCAGTATGGGGTCCACAGTAAACGCATTGGGCCGTTTCAAAAGAACTTTTCGCTTTACGCGGCTTAAACTGGGATGCAAACCAGAGGCTACCTTCATATTCTAGTAGACTCCTCTTTATTAACTTACCATCCTTATCCAACCGTAGAACCATGCCTGGCATTACCTTTATTTATAACCTTATCCACGGTGATGTATTAAGTGCTGATTTGCAGGGTCAGCTTAAATTTCACGTACCGAGTAGAAATACTAGATCCTATATTCCCTTAGTGCTGCGCCATTGTAAAACGTCCTTTCAACTGCATGAACCCTTTAGCGTCCTATGTGCAAACGATTTGTACATAATAATTTCAAACGTAGATAGCCTTCCTAAACTAAAAACGTTAATACTAACCCACTTAGTACGCATGCAAGCAAACAATCTGGCAGCACGCCAGTAGTTACTTCCTCGATTTCCTTTTCTATATTTTCATCATTCGCGCCTACTAACACTTAACACGAACAAGCACGTGCTGGGTGTACCCGCTGCAGCTTGCTACACTTCTGAATGGCCGGAACCTGCTGCACCTTGGGCCACCACACAAAAGCGGCGTAGCTCATAAAAGGTCTGACCATCATGCAGTAAAGCCACAGGATGAATTTGGAGTCAAGACCCCACATTTTTCCATACTTTACTCTCCACATTTATATATTCTTATTCATCGTCGTGTTTCTTTTGTGATCCAATAAAAATAGGAAATTTAGCTGGAAAACTTAAATTTAATAACGGAAAGTTTTCTAAGAGTTCTATTTTAGCTATTTTGGTTAAGTCTTTATCTGATTATCCATTTATTTGCGAAGCAAAGCATATTATGTTTAACACAACCAACGTTCAGCGTACCCTGGACCAAAATATCTTATCATCTCCAGAACTGACCCCGGACTTAACCTCAACAATATCAACCCATTTTCTAGTATCTGTGTTATCTTTTAGTTATCTTTATTGTCTTACGAGTTCATTAATAGCTTATTTTACGAGATATTTCCAAAATTAATAGTTTGAAATTTAAGCACCAGGAGGATTGGTCGTAAAATTTGTTTGTTTATTTATTTATAAAGAGCTATTTAAAAATTTGGAAACTACCGAGAAATAAAGGGCAAAAGTTTTTCGGGAAATTTTAGGGACGAGCTGACACGGAAGGGGGAAGATCAGCTGTGGTAACGTTTCGAAGAAACACGGCAAAAGTGGCTTGTGGAAGGTAGAAGGGAAAAGCTAAATCTAGAAAATGAGAGTGAATGAGCGAAAGGCGTCTATGGCCCCTGTGGTGGAGCAAGTGCCCAAACCTTGTGCGACCGGGAAGCCTGCCAGAGCCGATCCAGCGATAATCCAGGTACATACCAGCGTCCTAAGGAGTCTCACACTGCACTAAAATATCTTTTCAGCCTTGCTTAAACGCTTACACCGCCTAAAAAAGAAGACTAGGCGAAGCGCGGTAAAAACACATCTGGCCACTTCACTTTACTTGAGCGCTTTTGCCGTGAGCGGTTAAGTGTAGTGTGTGTGTGTATGTGTTTGGTTTCCTGGTACATCCTGGAACATTCATCAGTGTTCCTGCATAATAGCGGATGAATAAGCTCTTTAGCTTGACGAAATCCTGAGCTGGATAATCAATACCTGGACTTCGCTCCTCTTACCAATACCATATCTTTGGAAGCGGCCCACCCTTAGCCGTGTTAAGGAGTCGCTGAGCCAACTCTTGCCAGTCGGGCCATGAGGCCTAGTTGGTGTGGCAACCACTATGGCTCTTGCAATTAGATCCCTGCAGTTGGTTAATGGAAAGTGTTTCACGTTTTTATCCAAAGAGATAGCCGCGCGAGGAGCACTACCACTGCAGTCATAGTAGGTAAGTAAGAGTGGAGCCTATAATTGGAGCTGAGCTCGTTTTTGATTCACTCTCTCTGTTGTCCTGTTGTGGTCGTAGTTGTACTTTGGTACCATTCTGAGTCACTGAGAGAGTCTAGGATTGCCGAGACCTTCAGTTTTCCTATGTATTTTGCTGACTCCAACTGGTAGGCACCGAAGTGGCGTAATCGGGTATGGTTAAGGTCTGGGCAGCGGCAGAAATAGTGCGGCGGTGTTTCATGTTCTGTGATTTCATTACAGCTTTTACAGCTTGCGTTATATTGCGTTTATTGCGGGCGTTCCCATCGCCCAGTGATTCCGTTTACTGTTGGATAGCAGTTCTCTGGTTACATTTTTGTCAAAGGTCTGCCAACGTTTCTTCGATCTCTTATGTTCACTCTTTCTTGACCATTCCTTGTTGGCTGTGAGTTTGGAATGGTCATGGATCTTTGTCTGGGCCGAATTTAGTTCGCTCGCTTTCTCGTTGCCCAGGATGCCGGTAGCCAGATTATTTGTAACTCATATCTCTTGGCAAGGCTATTAAGGGTCTTCTTGCATACTGCCTCTAGCCGCGAGTTGGTTCTCACTACCGCAGGGATTTTATAGCCACATGGCTACCAGAGTATTTCCGTACTTTTTCCGATGTACATCTCCGTGAACATGTAGTCCATTCTTTTGTTTGTTTGTATCTTCATGCTTTCAAGTATCTTGCCGTGGCCTGTGCCGTGTTCCCTCCAGCACTTTTATCGGCATTATGTCCAAGACAGCCTTTAGGGCTGCTGCGGGGCATAAGCGCATTGCCCCCGTCGCACCTGCACACACTGCTCTCTGTATCCTTGTTAATTTTGAGATGTTGTAAGCCCTAGTTAGCGCTGGTCAGGTCTCCGTATGTTAAAATTGGCCGAACAACCCCAGTGAAAGGCCTTATTAGGATCTTTGGGTGTAGTCCCCATTTGTCTTCAAACATTTTCCTACAAGAGTAGAAAGCAACACTTGCCTTTCTCACTTTTTCTGTAATGTTTTTCTTCCATGAGAGCTTCGGGTCTATTATCACACCGAGATACTTAGCCTGCTCTGATAGTTTTAGCTCTATGCCACCTATCCTGGGCATATTACCATATATGCTGGTATCTTTGTCCTTCTGGTGAAGACCTGAAGAGCACTGCCCTGAAATGTGCCTCTTTTCAATGTACGTGTGAGGTGAGTGCAACTCAGTACGACTTCTTAGCATAACTCCGATCCGTTCTCTGATGCCTCTCTCAGTGACCATCGAGGTGAGGGAGCTCAGGATGGAATCGGCGTTCACGTTATTGAACGCAGCTTCAATGTCTAGGAATGCAATCATCGTCTATTGTTTGTATTTTTAGTGTCTTCTCGATGTGACCTACAACTTCGTGTAGTGCTGTTTCTGTTGACCGACCTTTCCGGTATGCGTGCTGCGCGTCCGATAGTTGGTGTCTCTCAATTTATTTTCTGGTGTGAGCATCTTGTAAGTTTTCTGGGGTCTTCAGGCTGATCGGCCTATAGTCCTTTGCTAGAATGTGCCCCCTTCTGCCTGTATTAATATAACTTTGGCTTCCCTCCACCGGAGCGGGATGTGCCTTAGTCTTATATAAGCCTTGTATATGGCTTAAAGCCATATACAGAGGGTTCCTTTGGCTGTGACTCCTCTATTGTCATTGTAGCTATGCTGTCTGGTCTGTTTATAAGAGTCGAGCTAGTGTGCCCCTTGGCAAGGATTTTATTTACTCTTTCTGTATCTTTTATGCCTTCCAATGCCTCGCTGTAGCTCTTCCAAGATTCTTTCTGACCCTCGTAAACTGCTTTTTTATACTTCTTCTGTGCTTTCTTGTAGGGTTCTCATTTCTTGGTCCCATAGCTGATATAAAAGGATTTAAGCGCACTCCTCCTGAGATCGCTCAGTTCCTTGATCCACCATGGTGGGTACTGCTTCTTCGAGAATGAAACTTAACATGTCCCTTGGAAGGCGTTGTTCGGGATGTTAGTTACCTAACTAACTTGTCTTCCTTGTGAAGTGCCTTTGAGGAGGATTGTATTTCTATCCTCCTATTACTGACCTTTGAGTGGACAATTTCGCCAATTTGTCCCAGTTTGTTCAACGTCTCGGTACCGGCTTACCTACCGGTGCCGATAAGTCAAAGAAAATATATGAGTCGAATCTCTCCAGTTCTAGACTTTCTAATTCTCCTCTTCCCAACCTTAAAAGCTTTCCGAACTAAGAAATATTAAGGTTGTTGTGATACCTCTGTTACATACTGTAACGTTACGACAAATAATAGTATCAAAAAGAGACTCACTCCTTTGCGTCGCATCTTAGCACCAGCGTCATCTTTGTGGCTTCGGCCCTTTGCAGCCGCTTGACGACCGGCTCAGGCGGGGCCGGGTCGTCGTGGGCCATCAGTACTTCCCTCCCACCTGCTGCCACGATTCTAGATACGGCTAGATCTGGTGTGCTGAGATTGAAATAAATAATAGCGTTATAACAGTTGTTAATTACTATGCATGCTCTCGACCTACCCTTCGAGTTGGTAGTGTATATCCTGGGATTCTCAGGCCAGCGACTTGCTCGACCCTGGCTCAAGGCTCCTGTATCAGTCCGATTTCGATATCCTACTCCCTGAAAAGGATCGTGAGCTTTGATTAAGCATCTGTACTGCGCTTTAGATTAATCACTACGAATTTCGACATCGGTGTTCTTTGGGGTTGTATCTAAGGATTTGTCGTCGATGACCATATCTTCCAACAACTTGATGGGGTCGTTGACCTCTTCGAGTATCTCATCCGGCTCAGCAAGGATGACCTTAATCGTTCGCTTCAAGCTGCGACAGGCATCGTTGCTTGATGAGGCGAAAGAACGGCTGGCTCGACTTCATTTCACTTTCTGTCTTGAGGGGATGGTCCATTCCTCTATATGGACGTCGAATTCTGAGCTTTCAGACAGGCGATAACCCTTGCATGGTCAGTTTGACCCTTCGGTAACCGGATGCTAGCTCTGGATCCCCTCGGAATCTCCCTGACATGGACTAGACTAATCTTAAGGCCAGCAAAGCCGGTGGTAGTAGTTACACTTGCCAGACTTCTCTGTAGGGAACAATTCCACTCCCTGGCGGACAGAAAATGGGAAAACCTAATAACCTGCCGCCACTCTAGAATGATCTGGCCTAGCCGATCTACCAAGCGCTCTAAGGGGCTACTATCACTAAGCAGGGAAAGCTGCGCCCTTGCCGTTAGGGCATTTACTGGTCACAGGGATGAGGAGGAGAAGGAGACCGTTCTCCATCTCCTCTGCCACTGCCCAGCCCTAAGCAATCGAAGACTGAAATACCTGGGCCACTTCGTCTTTGCGGATCTTGCGGAGGTAAGCGAAATATTTCCGAGGCAGATAGCCCGATTCATCCAAGGATCGGGTTGGTGCTCTCTTACTTAGGATTGGTCATTGGTCATTGGCTCGGCTCTACGAGCCGTTCGTCACCGCCCTAACCAAATTGTTTTTTAACGATTCAGTTGAAATCTGCAGGGTTAGCAAAGTTCGGCGTGCCGATGTTCCTATTCTTTTTTTCCTGATTTATAAGCGAAATTTTTTTTATTTTCTTTTTGTATACAGCTTCCAGATGTCAAACTTCACATAGAAGGTATTGAAAAAATTATTGATGGAAACTTTTCGACTATCGCCCGTAATGCGGTGGAACGAGTGAAGAAAATTCCAACACATATTAAGAATGCCGTACGTCAATGTATTCCTATTTATCAGCAAGATCTCAACCAAGGTGAAGAAATTTTTATCGGTCTGGCTACAAATATGAGAAATCTTATAGATGCAGTTATAAGTGACATTTATATGAACACACTACGGTCTTCAAAGACATACGAAGATGTCTACCAACGGTTTGGGCCAGATAGAAGGATTATCAACACCATTCTTTTTATTTCTATTTTAATTGTAAGTCTTACAGTATTTATAACAAATGGACAAGTATCACTTATTATTAGCTTAGAAATAATATTAATTATCTATATTACTTTCGTCTTTTCTCTTATTCTGTTCTAGATCATGTGACTCGATCATTAATTGGATATATCGATTACACTATCATTTTCTTAATTCTAAACAGTTAATTATTATTATTATTATTATTATTAACATTTCCTATTAGCTCCAAGTGGTTTATCAAAATTACGTATGGCTACAATTTCAATTTCAATTTAACAATTTTACAATTTCAATTTAAACGGCTAGTGGGTAGGTCCTTTCGCTCTAAATTAAACTTTAATTTTGACTTTAAGGAGGTGTTCTAGTAAAATTCAGTTTTGTTTAATTTTTAGGTACAGTGGTAAGTCCAAATAATGACCGCTATTGTCTGTGTCGTTAAAACCTGTAAGTAGGTTATTACCTCTGCTGATCTTACCATCGGCTGCTGGCTGTGCGACAACATTATGCGTGCCAAGTGCATTGGTGTTGGGGCTCGGGCGGTAGACGATGTGAGAAAAAACATCGGTCTGCGGTACTGTTGTGAGGCCTGTCGCGATGTTGAAAAGGAGATGATGTCTTTTATGCGACAAACCAAAAACGGTTTTAAAGACGTATTATTTAGTTTTCGTAAAACTCAAGATATGTTCTTGGCGCTGGACACTCAATTTAATAGCCTAAAGCTATTAAATGAGTCTCCTAGGCGCAAAAAANAATGAGTCTCCTAGGCGCAAAAAATCCGCTACTGGTCGGCAGCATCTAGACGGATCCCAACCTCCAGCGGCCGAACAGCAGCCTCCAGCGACACAGCCCTCGACCTCAGAACCGTTTTTAAGAGTTTTGAGATCGACTAGCAAGAAAGATTCGGCCTCCGAACGTGCTGCTAGAGGGACCGCGCCCCCGGACAATCAGTCTGTAGCGCCAAAAGCCCTTATAGCTGTCCCACCTACGAAAAATATTTTTGTTTCGCGGCTCAACCCTGCTCAGACATCAGAAGATGTAATTGCCTTTATCCAAGGCAAAACTGGAGCCGAAATTAACAAAATAAAGGTGGAAAAATTAAAATTTTCTTATGCTAGGGACATTTCGTATTTCAAAATAAATAAATCCCTAACGAACTCTTTGACACAATATGTTCGACCATATTCTGGTCTGAATTCGTTGTCATCAAAGAGTTCGAAGCTAAGAAAAAGAAACGGCGGCCTGTAGGAATAAGTGTTCCCAGGCCCGACCAGACCACTGCGCCCTCTACGTATTCCGCCCCAAAAAAACTAATAATAAAAACTATTTCTTCTATTCTTTTGTATTCTTATAGTCTCTCGTTTGCTTCCCAGGTTATTGTGTTCACAGAAACATGGTTAAAGCCGGAGATTCTGAGCTCCGAAGTTTTTCCAGCTGTATTCACGATATACAGGCTGGATCGGCCTATCAGACGTGGAGGTGGTGTCCTCATAGCGGTTGACTCTACTCTCGCGTCTGAATTAATAACATTCGAGGAGTTCAACGATGTTGGATTCCTTTGTGTGAAGCTATTAGTCATTGGTAGCTCTATTTTTATTACTTGTTCCTACATTCCTGCTATGTCGGAACTTCCTATTTATTGGAACCATCTTTCTGCAATTCAGATGTTTTCCAATAGACTTGGATAGGGACCATTTAGTAGTTCTTGGTGATTTTAATATCCCAGGGGCTATTTGGTCCTCAGACAATTCCTTCGATACACTTTTTACCACCACACAGCAAGATTTTATTTCTGGCCTGTTCGACATTTTGCTGTCTCAAGTCAATCATGTACGAAATTCCATAGGGCGCTTGCTGGATCTCTGTTTCGTCTCAGACCCGGCAAGAGTTAGTTTAGCCAGGGCGGCGCCGCTGACGCTACCCGAAGATCCCTATCATCCTACTTTCGATGGGACTATCGACAGTTACAGAATATTTCGGATCGTCCAGCCAAAAAAGTCCTTTGCTTTCGCAAGACTGACTTCGAGCGGCTGAAAAACTTCATATCTGATTTTAATTGGTCCGATCTATACAGGTGCACTGACATGGCTGAAGCCGTGGATATTTTTTACAGTGCCATAAATCTTAAAAATAAAAAATCTAATCTGTATTCTGAATATAAACGTAACGGTTCTCAATCTGTCCTTTCCTCTGCTCGGTCGAGATTTACCGTGCTGAACGCGCAGTGTTACAAAAATTATTTGACTCGTTGTAAGGCCCAGTTCTGGTACTAAAGAACTAGTGAGATGGTTCTGAGGTGGGCTAGCTGAAGCCACCGGACGGGTCGCAGGTTGCGGATAGCGCAAGGCCTCCTGCGGAGGTTAGCTGCGAATAGCGACTTGTCGTGAATAAGCAGTCCCGGACAACAGCGGGTACCACACCGTCTGTAGTACCGACAAGGCGCTTGTCTGACCGTCTTTAACACAGTCTTACACACACCAAACTTCCTACACGCGCTCCTACCCACATCCTTTCCCCAACATCTCACAAGGGAAGTGGTGACGTCCTGAGGCAAGGGTGCCACTTCACCCCCCTAAGCCAGGGTGTCATGCGATCCGTGTCCAGTGGTTGGTTTGCAGTCAGGGGTAACCGACTGTATTTGGACGGAGCCTCACCGATACCTGGCCGCCTCGGTGAGTATACTTGGCCCCAGCGTGTTAATGGGGGCTATGACACGCTGGTACTACCTTCCCTACACTCGTGGGACCAATTTATGGACAACAGGAAATTAAAAATTTTTAACACGCGGGGCTTAACCGCAGCAGAGCGGATAGAAGAGGAGGCTCTGGATGACGGTGGCAAGCTGTCGCCGCGCAGGGGCTTGGCCCCTCACCCTAAGAGTGCTGCGAAGCCAAAGGGCTCGACCCTGACGCAGAGCGCCTCGAAAGGTGTAGAGACTTTCAAGTCTCAAGTGGCCGGCAGTGAGGCCACCTCACGGACAGACAGCAAGGGGAGGGCTGCAGTGCCTGGCACTGCCCCGGCGGCTGTCCCGCAGGCGAACGACGCCAGCAGGAGAGACGCCGCAACACCCTCTTCCGCAAGGTCGAGGCAGCTACCCGGGAAACAGCCTGTCCCAGCGGCAGGTCTGCCCGGGGGAGCCGGAGATCCTCTGAGGCTTGGCCTCAGTGGTGCCGGCCGCAAGTGGTACCTTCGGTACCTCGAGCGAGGGCTGAAGCCGGAGGAGGCCCGGATAAAAGCGCTAGAGCACCGTGCACCGAACGTGGCTCCAGCAAAGAAGACTGCGGGGACGAACGTGTCCCCGATTGAGAGAGCTGGAGG
>VNJU01002022.1:0-21876 GCA_008042675.1 Drosophila seguyi
AACAGGGATTCCGAACAGACAATGGCGGGTATCTGGGTATCCAGGGGACTGGAGGGATAGGAGAATTAATGACGGCGCATGCCAGTGACAAGCCCCGGAACACGGAATCAAAGTCCAGCACTGGGCGTATCCCGTGTTCGGTGCATGAAAAATGTTCGAGGTGCGAAATCTGTTGCGGGGTCTAAACAACATAATTGCCAAATAAAAAAGTCGCCGCCGGCTCAAACTGGCTGACCATTAATCAAAACTGGTCCTTTGGCCCTCTGAAAAATGAGCAGAGCCATTCGAGAGGAGCACACTCGGAGCAGCTCGGAACAGCTGCCTCCGGCGGCGGGTCCGCTGAGAAATGGCATTGTCAACACTTTTAGGCCAATCGGAAGGCGGGGATTGCCATTCCCCGGCCGGAGTCAGTCAGCGACATTTGTTCCGGCTATCGCTTATTGCGACGGCTATATCAAAGCCCCCAATTCCGCCCTCAATTCCTATTCCCATTCCCGTTTCGATATCGCCTCCCCCGACAGCTGATGACCTCCAATACGAAGCGGGTTCCGATTCCTGATTGCAGCTCACTCAATTGGGCGACTTCCGTTGACCAGCAACGGACGACGAAAAATACATCTGGCCTTTAAAGAATAGAGTTCACATGGAGCTAGCCTAGACCACAAACCAGCCGAAAAGCGACGACTGGCCTCACATTAGTACTGGAATAATCATACGCCGCATTGTCCCACGACCAAAGGAAGGTGGGTCGAAGGGGAGCCAGGACCTGTCCTCGCATCTGTTGTGGATATTTCAATGTGCCGTCAACAAGGCCCAGGGAAAATGTCGGCATATCAGGCACTCGGATTTGGAAAGGGATCGGGTACAGGAATGGAACTTTAAACTGCGGGCCTTCATCTAATAGAGGAGGGGATTGAGGAGCTACATGCGTCCTCAGACACAGATAGCAACCACTGCCAGGAGCCGGTCTGCTAACTGGTTGGTTGGCAGCCCATCGCCTCTTCCCTCTTCCCAGGAACTGGCCCAATCTCAAACTCATACACGCTCCTCTGTGCAGGACAAAATTTACCGCTAAGCATTTGCCAACAACGTGGCGCTGTTCAAAGGACAAGGGGGAAAAATAGGACATGTAAACGGGACTTGGACTGGGACTGAGACTGGAGTGACACGCGGATGCTGGTCGGGATCATGGGGGTCATTGTAATCATAACGGTGGCTCTTTCCATTTAAGGGGATACCTAAACAGGACAAAAAGTGCGCAGAAATGGCGCCAAATTAGTCAAATCGTGTAATGGCCTTACAGGGTGCCTACAGGATAATGCAATCTAAGTAATTCAGAACCATTTCGTAAGGATAATTTTATGTATTCCTCATCCCTGTAAAATTTTAATTCTATTTCCAATTCTACATTTTCTGCTCTTTTGGCAATCTAACAAAAGCAATCGAGTGGACCGGCTTTTCCCTGATGATTTTCCTCCAAGAAGTCCTGCTGCCCGATGCTGAGACGCAAGCTGCGCTGCTGCTGCTCTGCTGGTGTGCTGCTTTTCCGGATTTTCTCTGCTTTTTCGCTGCTTTCCTGCTGCCTTGGATGATGGACAAATGGCAGTGCAGAGTGAGCCACTAAGCAGCGACAGTTTTTATGATTTTTCGGTCTGAGCGCGCTTTCCTTTTTGTTTGTTTTGCAATTATTTCCCCTGTCGCAGAATGTGGACTGTAATGTTACTGTTGCCATCTCTTTCGCTGTTAACTCACCCTGAATTTCGGCCTTTTATTCCCCTCAGTACCTGCACTTTGTTTTTCTTGTGGGGAAGGAGGATAAGTTCTTGTTTCTCCATATTTTCTTTGAAATTCGAGACTTTGCTCGTTCCAGTTTGAATTTAAGGAATTTGCATACATTTCACGTGGCCTGCACTCAGGTACATGTGTCACTGTCTCTGGGTCTGTGGGTAATTTCATTTGCACGAAGTGCTTTCACCTCTGGCCGGGAAATTCCTCGACGCTCACTTGGTTTTTCTCGTATTTGCATTCGCCTGTCGCCCCCCGTGAGACCCTTTTTCTTATTATTATTCCCCGCACCCCATTTTATTTGCCCGGCACTTCACAGGCTACCACTTTTCCATTTTCCACCCCCTCCTCCCTCTCACACTTGGACTATCACACACACATTCCAACCCCCTCCCAGTTTCCATTTAACCCACCCCCTTTGCGGTCATTTAACTGATGTTTCTATCTCTTGCTGACTTTCTTTGTCTGCCTCCCTCTAGGTTTTCCTCTCTCTCTCCCGTTTCTGCCTTCGGCCTTTTCCGGCCAACAAACGGCAAATGCTGAAATCGTGCGAAAAATTAAATAAATGACCAGCCCGATTTTCCCATTCCCATTTCGATCGGGCTTGCCCTTATTTCCACCTTATTTATGGCTCAAATGTGCTATAATTTTGCATTGATTTCCATTTACCTTTTAAATTTATGAGTCGAGCGGAGTTAGCTTCTTGAATACTTGATATTTCTTTTATAACGTTTGAATCTCTTATTTTATATCAGATAAAGTTAACTACGTTTTATTAACAATTTTTTCGCAATGGTTTTTCAGGATGGTTAAAGGTATTTTTGCAATTTAAATTCATAAAACTGGTAAGCTTGCCTTTATTCAACTTTACAGGGTTTTTCCTGTGCTGCTCCCATTCTTTCCTTCTCTTTTCCACTTTGCCGGCTGTCTCTTTCTCAGCTCCTCCTCGTTTGCATTTGGCAACAAATTGGCCAACGGCATTGCAGCTCGTTGCCCGAAATTGCCTTTCATAGCGTCAATTCCATCAGCAATTTCCGCGCCAATTAAAAAATTGTTGCAACTGGCCGTTTTCGTTTTCGGGCCCTTGGCATTCACCAGTTTTCCATGCCGAGCACGCACTCGAAGGAGGGCGGTGAGTGGGTGGAATATGCGACAGAGAGGTGCCAATGCTGAATTTCAAGGGAGGGCTCCATCTCTCCCACTCCCGCAATTCCTTTTTTGTTGTTCATCATAAATAAATACTGTTAATTTTTCAATTGTTCGCTGGCGCACTTAACGGCCCGCCTGTTGCCCGTTCCAAGCCGTCCTCGAACCCAACAATTTTCCATTTTCCGAGGCACGTGCAATGCAATGCACATAATGGAGGAGGCTTTGCCGGAACGGGGCAAGGATGCCAGCGGGCGAATCCGAAATAACCATATGCCGGAGTCAAAATATGTGCTGGCCGGAAGTTTTTGGGCTACGTGGTGACGAAGATTGACAGACTAGACGTTCACATACACGGCAAGAAATACTTTAAATTAACAATTAAATAATACTGAAGATAAAATGAGAGAATTTTGCAGACATTTTAGAGTCTGTCTTAAATGTTAAAATGGTCAAAATTTAAATTTCTTAGCTGTTTTACCCGAAATTCCTCGCAAGTATACGGTTTTGAGCAGTGTATGAGCAATAAAGTTGACAGTTTCCCATCAGACGGGAACGTGACAGCTTGGAGGAGGTGCATGGGGTTGAAAATCAAGGATGAGAGAACCCAGAACAGGGGAAGGATAAAGGCGTCCGTCCCGGCGGGCACGTGGTGTCGTCTGGACGACGACAAAGTTGGAACCGGCGTCGCCACCGGATATCAAACTGTTTGGCTGTTGCCTGTTGGCTGGAATTCCTTATCCTAATACACAACGTATCCAAATGCGAGCATCTCAAACATACACACCCACGAGGAGGACACACGCCCCAAACAGCTGTCACATCGGGAGGTTCATCCTCTCGCTCTTGGCCTTTGCTCATCGCGCCGTAACGGAACTTGATGAGCAAAAGCCATTTTAATTTCAGACACTGCCACTGCCGCCTCCTTGACTTTCTATAAATCTGTCAGCAATGACAAGGCACATCTGTCCCGTCCCACGTCACTTCCTGCCACTCCCCATCCCTCTTCTCCTCCCACCAATCGGCATTCCTAATCGAACTAAATTGAATCACATAAACGCGACAGCGCCTCCAAAGGATCCCCCAGAACAATGACAGGAGCAGCGACCTTATCCAAGTCCTTGTGCGTATGTGAATGTGAAAGTTGGGTGAATGTGAGAAATCGCTCTCACTGGGGCACAAATTGGCCATCAGGTCGAGTGACAGGCTGTGAAGGAAGTGGGTAAAACCAGGGGGTGGGGTTAATTTTCCTTCCTTGAAATGTGGAATTTGTCATTGAAGTTCCACAGTTTTGCCTTACCAATTTTATTTCCAAGCTAATTTAGTTGAAAGTCAAATTATTTTATATTATATAATAATTTAAAAGGGAAAGCAAGAAATAATAATAATTTTTTTAATTCCACATTATTTGTATTGATCATAAAATGTTTTTACCATTCCCAAAACGTAAATAAAATATAATTTTTAATTAAAACTCTAAGTAATTTATACCCAGCAAAGAGCTCTCTACCCTTTAACCTTTAGGCTAAATATTTTGAAATACACACAATTAATTTTAAATAAATAAGTATCCGTGAAATTGCATTATAATTATAAATCAAGGGGCCTTAACAGTGTCCCAATAATAAACGATAAATGCGAAAACCGATTTAAATTATTTCCCCGAGCCTGGTAATCCGCAAAGTGAAATTAGCCCCGACCGACAATAAAACCATTTACATATTAAGCAAATAAAATTATCAAATGAAATAATCGAAACGCAAACAACGAAGTAAATTTTGGTGTAATGTTTCGGTTCTGTTGCCTTTTAATTTTATGTGAATTTTATGTTGCCACTTTATTTATTTATTTTTTGTTTCGTTAAGCCCTTCGTTGTTTGAGGTAATTAATGAGTTGGCCGTGGCGCTGGTCCGAAATCCCTTTGACCTTTGGCGGAGGTCGTGTCTTGAGCAGAGAGTCCACCTCCTTCCTTTTGGTTTTCCCTCCCTCACTCCCCTTGACACACTCTCACAAACACTCACACAAACAAATTGTATCTGCTTACCAAGAGCAAGAGAAATTAATTTACGAGGTGAAACTTATTTGCGAAACCCTTTTTGCGCTCTAACGGCTATGGGGGGGTTGGACGTTGGGGTGGCAGTCCATTGAAGCGTTTAAATTGCTGTCAACAAAAGGCAAACAAATAAATAAAAGCCAACATCCAAGGGCGTGGGTGGACGGTGAAGTGACAAAGTGGGCGGACCGCACAACAAATATGTCGACAAATGGACGACAACGGCAGCGACGGAGTAGTGGGGATATCCAGATGGAAAGGGATAATGGAGCGGCGACATTCAAGGAGATCCGTGGAAAATTAAAGGATAGGGGAGTCGCCAAAAGGAAGACCCTCCAAATGACCCACAGCAGCCAAGACGAAACGTGCGCCAAGTGAAATGATTAACACATTGTGAAGCGAGCAGTGCACTGTGATAAATAAATAAATAAGTTAGTTACGGCTAAAAAAAATTATATCCAAATTATTTTATATATAGTTTTAGTAAACTTTTAAATACACAAAAATTATAGTTATAGAGTTAGTTATAGAGTTAGTTATAGTTATAGAGGTATAAAAAACGATTTAAAAATTAATCAAATTTGGTTACAAGTCTTCCTTTTTGTAATAGTTTGAGCTGAAATTCTCTGAGTGTTAAATACTTGTAGGCTGGTATTTTGGTTGGGCGCGGCTGAGCTGGTTAAGATAACACGCAAGTATGCAGGCCACTAGCCGCAGATAGCGACAGGCTTTAATTATGAGCTTGTCAGTGGTAAAACACCCACCGACCCGCCCCACCCCCCGCCCAAGGTCAATGGGAAACCTGTGAGTGGCATCAATCGGAAGACACTGAATGCGCTTAGCTCCACAGCCCCACATAGCAGCTCTCTGGTCCTCCTGTCTGTCCAGCAAACGTGGCAGGCACACAAATGGCATACAAGCAGGGGAGACACAAAGTAGCAAACGGCGAGCAGGAGGATGATGCAGCGAAGAATGGAAAACACGCGCAGGACACGCAAGCAAGGCGAAGCAAAGGTAGCTCAAGATGAAGGAAGGATATGCTGAATATATGCATTGAAATATTCCGTAAAGCACTCTAAAGAGAGCAGGCCATACCAGACTTTGGGGAACAACCAGAAAAACCCTAAAGGTACTGCCATTTTGTTTTTTTTTAAATGATAAACATTACACATGTTTATAAACATAGCAATTTAAAAGTAGGGAACAGAAACAGTAGATATAATTAAAAAAAAAAAAATTAAACATATTTTCTGTTAAAGATATAACAAAGATCATGCCTTTGAAAATCTTTATTTCAGGATATTATATCCCATGGAAGTACCCTTCCTGTTTTTGCTTTTTGAAAGTATACAAAAAGAGCCGGGAAATGAAAATCAGCACGAAAATGGCAAACATGTGGCAAGGCCAACGCGAGTGGGGTGGCGTTTCGGCCAAGGACTCCGCAATCGAGTTAACCGGCGAGCATCGGGCATGCATGCAAATGGTCAAGCTGAAAAGAAGGGGGAAAAAAGAAGAGCGCTAAAAACGGATTCCACTCATCAATAATGCATTCCGCATTGGAACAGATACAATCGCCGATTGGGCTACGAATCAGCAGGAGCACGGCCAGGGGCAGATAGAGATTGGAAGTGGCGAGGGCGGACTGAGAGCTGGCATGGATACGTCAACTAATCCGCTGGCACTTTCGATTGCGACCTCAGGTTGACCCTCTTCCTCCAGCTCTCGCTTTTCGCCAAGTGCCGCCAGGACATAATCGCTTGTTGATCCTTTATAAATACCAGGCAGGGACAGCAGCTGCCGCAACATCTGAGGCGACTCAAGTGGAGTGACGTAGAGTGGGTTCGGGTGTCACCGAGCCAGCGAGCCAGTGAGCCAGCGGGTGACATAATCAAATCAATAATTTATGAGTCCACTTTTCTGTAAGCGGATTTACATTGGCCAACACTTGGTTGGACTCCCTCGGGGGATCAGAAACTTTTTCGCCACTCCGGAATCAGAAACTGATATCAATTAGGTTGAGAGTGATGAGTTCTTTGGCTGCTTGTTTGTCTATTTGGCTAACTTTTGACTGGTTCTAGGAGTGAGACACGGAGACTAAGACCTTTCGGGGCTGATGCTGCGCACACTCTGTTCCACAATGCCGGCAAAAGTGTCCAGCCACCACCAGAAAAGGATAACAGAACCAGCAGCAGTACACCAAGCTGTTACTGCGAGGGGAAATAATTGCAAAACAAACAAAAGAAAAACGCGCCGAAACCGAAAAATCATAAAAACTGTCGCTGCTTAGTTGTTCACTTTGCGAAGCCATTTGTACATCATCATAGAGCAGAGGAAAATCAGGAAAAGCAGCACCACAGCAGAGCAGCAGCAGCGCAGCAGCAGTGCAGTCAGCGTCTCAGCGAGCAAAAAAACTTCTTGGAGTCCGGTCCACTCGATTGCTTTTGTTAGATTGCCAAAAGAACAGTATTTGAAATAGAATTAACATTTGTACAGGGATGAGGAAAATATAAAATTATCCTTATGAAATGGTTCAGAATTACTTAGAATACATTATCCTGCAGGCACCCTGTATGGCCATTACACGATTTGACTAATTTGGCGCCTTTTCTGCGCACTTTTTGTTTAGGAAGACCTTTAGATGGAAAGAGCCACCGTTATGATTACAATGACCCCCATGATCCCGACCAGCATCCGCGTGTCACTCCAGTCTCAGTCCCAGTCCAAGTCCCGTTTACATGTCCTATTTTTCCCCCTTGTCCTTTGAACAGCACCACGTAGTTGGCAAATGCTTAGCGGTAAATTTTGTCCTGCACAGAGGAGCGAGTATGAGTTTGAGATTGGGCCGGGACCTGGGAAGAGGGAAGAGGCAAAGGGCAGTCAACCAACCAGTTAGCAGCCCGGCTCCTGGCAGTGGTTGCTATCTGTGTCTAAGGACGCATGTAGCTCCTCCTCTATTCGAGAAAGGCCCGCAGTTTAAAGTTCCATTCCTGTACCCGATCCCTTGTTGACGGCACATTCAAATATCCACAACAGATGCGATGACAGGTCCTGGCTCCCCTTCGACCAACCTTCCTTTTGTAGTGGGACAATGCGGCGTATGATTATTGGAGTGCTAATGTGAGGAAGGTCGTCGCTTTTCGGCTGGTTTGTGGTCTCGGTTAGTTCTTTGTGTTCTCTGTTAGGGGCAGCCGCAGGTCTGATGCCTGCTGGGTTTAAAGTAAAAAATGCTGGCCAAGCGCACGTAGCAGTTGCTACAACAACAACTTGTCTGGTAGCCGGAAGTTGACCAATTGAGTGCTTAGCAATCAGAAATCAGGATTTGCCCCTTTCTAAGGCATAGAAAACAGAGTAGAAGCGATACATAGCTATGATATACTCAATTGACATTATCTTTGATTTTGAATAGAAAGTTGAAGCAGTACATTCCCGAAATTTCTACTAAATTTGCAACCCACTCAACTATCGCCTATAATCAACTTGCCCCAAAACCGATCTGCCGGGCCGCAAAAGCACTGCTAGACAATGGCATTCATCATACGCCACGTTGGCCGCAACCCTTTCGCACGGCTGGTGGCATGGCATGCTACGTATGTGGGGCACAACACACAAAACACAACAATGCATGCTGCAAATACCAGCTGACTGCCTGAAGCGGCACAGTAAATAGCCGATTTATGAGACAAAATTTAACGTCAGTCAATAACAGGAAAAAGGTGCTTTGTAAAGGTAGAAAAATATATTAATGTCGAAGACAAGTTTATGTTGAAATTATTTTGGTTCCTTTTTTTTAATTTTTAAGTATATAAATATACATAACATTTAAACAGATTTTTCGTTTTTAAAAGTATTACTTTCTTAAGAGCGCTTGCTGGACTGAGCGTCTATCTTATTGAGTTATTTTATAATAAACATTTGCCTTTTCCATTATCGAGTAACCACTAACCTTTCATATATTTATTTAAGCAATTTATCGTAGAAAATATTGTGTTTAGCTTATTGAAATTCAAACGGGATAAACAGAGTCTCCCCTTTCTAGTACACAGCTCCCATTTACTGCCCTGCGGCGCAACTACAAATAGTTGGAGAGAGTGGAAAGTAGCAGAAGCGACCGAGTTGCCGCTGGCCAAAGCAAATATAGTACCAACAAATGCCAGCCAGCAAGAGCTAACAGCCAACACTTGGCCAGGAGTCTAGGAGTCTTGGCACTAAAAGAAAAAATTTGTACTAAATACAATTCTTATTTAAAAAACTCATGTAAATTAATAAATAATTGTCGTTTTCTGATTCCAATCCATTTTTGAAATACAAGTCTATCTTAAATATGCTAAAGTATTTTTGAAATGTAAAAGCGTTCTATTATGTATCTAAAAGATGCAAAAACATATTTTAGATACAATGTTATCCTACAGACGCACTAGCAGCTTATAAGTATATTCAATAACCATTTTGTTGGAAGAAAAAGTATCTTTGAATAAAGAAAAAAATCTTGTAAATGCAAAAATATATTTCAGTAGCAATTACATTACTTTGACATCTAAATTGAAGTTATTTCTGAAACAATAACACTGTTTATTTTTCAGTGCACTTTTTCCAGATGATGCTGTAACTACTGCTGGTGCCACTGCCCTGCAGCGACCGCAACGCCTCCTGCCGCAACTTTTGCTGCCACACTATAAATATAACATTAATTTTTATGTTTTCATATTTAGCATCGCTTCGCTGGGCTCACACACCCCAAAGCACTGGCACACACACACGCGCGCATACACTCATAAAGATATGGCCATTGAATGACGTTTATGAGCGATATCGCCAACGTCGACGCTGCGCAACATGCTCTGTAAAGTGCCTGACAGCGCTTTACCAGCCAGCATCCGCAACTGTTGGTGCGAAAAAACACTGTTAATGCGCCGCGGCTGCTGCGACTGCAACGCCAGCAGAGGCAGCAACAGCGACGGCGGCAGTGGCAGCGGCTTGAGCAGAGGCAGCGACTTCTATTGTCATTTGGCACATGTGAAATTTACCGTTACTTCTTCGCTCGTTCATTCGCTGTTTACATTCCGATTCGAAGACTTTTCCCAATTCGAGCGCGACTTTTGAAAATAGGGCTTTTTACCATAGTTATTGTCATTATATTACAGTTATTATAAAAGTGTTATACTGTGAAGATAATATTAAAATGATCGTTGGTGGTTAAGAGTTTTAAAAAGTGTAAAGCGTTTTGTTTGTTTGTTTTTAAATTAAATTATAAATAATGTGTAAAAAATGAAAGCAATAATAAAAAAACAAATTAACAACAAAAATTAAAGGAAAATAAATTTTAAAAAAATATAACATATTAAAATTAAAAAAAAAATTTGTAATATCTAATAAATTAAAAGTTAAAAACAACTTAAATTAATTATAGAAAAGAAAGACAAGCATAAGAAAATACTCTTTAAAATAAAACTTACCATAAACGGTAAACTGAAACAGTAAACAAACCAATATTAAATTTACTGATCATTACAAGTAAAATTAAATCAGAAACAAAAGTGAATATAAAGAATAGTTTAAATTTACAAAACTATTTTTAATCTTTAATCAAAAACATTTTCTTGAAATTATTGGGATGTATGTACTATAAAAGGAAATTGAATTCTTGTGATTCTAAGCATCTTCAATATAACTATTCATACAGAAATCAAATAATCAAAGTATTAACATTTTAGAACAAGTATTGTGCTTAAAACTAAAAAAACAATATTTCTTTTTCTTTAAAACATACAACAAAAGAAAATAGCTCCAATCTAGACACTGTCTTAATAAATTTTCCTATCAAACCTGCGCCTGACGCGTTTGCACAAATGGTATACAATATGCTAATTACCTGCATATGTCTCTATAGATAATTATGCACCCCTATTACGTAGGGTCGCGAGTGTTAGCAGGCTGTCTGCACCTAAACTTAAATGCAACTTTTACAATCGCGTCGACAATCGAATGGATCGGAACCAAACGGAAAGTGTTTGCTAACTAAAAAAAGATATAATGCCAAAAACCCTAATAGACTTGTCAAGGACTACAACAATATACTTGAACTCAGTTGTCAGTGCAAATAATAACACATAAAGAAGCCAGACGGAATTCGTAGAAGACCTACCTCAAATGCGGAATAGTCAAAGCTAAGATGCGATCGATAGCCATTTGGCATAAGACCCTTAAAAAATATTTATATCATCACTTGAGTCGTGTAACTTCGTACTACGCTGAGTGCTTGTATTCCTGGAAGTGTTATTACTAAAAGCAAATGCATATATTTCACATTAACTCAACTTGATTTTCCTATTTAAACAATGTACTTAAAGAAATTGTAACTACAAGCCTTTATTTACTATGTTTTGTCAGGGAAATTATACAAATTATAATTAAGAAAGCTTCAGGAAGTAAATAAGAGGCCAGAAATTAGTAACTCCCCCAATCAGTCCCTTTTGTCATCCCAAAATAGCGATTACAGTCAGAGCCACTTTGCAAATAAATAACGCCGATCATTATCTGCGCTTTCAAAATATGGCTATCAATTGAGCCCATCATCGATAGATGAGCGAGGCGAGGCCCTTGACGCCTGCCAAAAACACAAGAGCCAAACCTCTGAATATCTGTGTATATATATGCATATAAATGTCCGATTTCCCGTCTCTTGAACACACGACACGGGGCGGCTGCAGGGCGATAAAATGCAGTGTCAGTTGAAGTGCTTGATTAGACGATTTGCGAGCGCTTCGCCTGCAATTAGAAACGGCAACCGCAAACACTGCCAAATAACGTAAAGTCAGGGGCATCTGATGAAAGGGGGGTTGCCAACAGAACTGTCATTCACAAGCCCGGCGGGGTGGTGCTTGAAAAATGATTTACAAGCGCAAATCATAAATTATGCCCATTTTCGAGTGGCGCCACCGGAAGCAACGACAAATGCAGATGACGCGCTAACGATTGCAACGGTGACTGGGAGAGTTTGATTGCGAGTTTGATTGAGATTTGGCGTTCGATTGGCATTGGTATCGGAATCGGTGTGATGCTAATGATTGCCACCAAGATGGGGCCTGTGCCGTCCGCTTTTCGCTTTTTCGAACGACTCTTATCAGTCCAGTTAACGTCATTCATTCCAATTCAATCCCATCCAATAAAATCCCTTCCACTCCAGTCCAATTCAATTTCGAATTTCACATTTTCAATCACACAGCACACACCTGGGGTTTGATTGAAAGCAGCGACACTTTCAATGCTAATGAGCCACAATTCCGTTACCCATAACCGCAGGCGATTCAGTTCGCGTCGGTCTTCGCTGGGCATCGCACGGTCAAACGCTGCCGGGTCTCAAGAAATTTAAAATAATACACCCTTTAACACCTGGGATATATAGCTGGTGCCCATGCCAAACGCCGCGATTATCGTACGATTCCACGTCCGGTTGTCCGACTCTGTCCGGCCTTAATTAAAAAATATCGTTTTTGCGCACTGATAAACGCGGTGGCAACGCAAAAGGGGAAATCGCGTGCTCTAGATAAAATCGCATATAGAAATATATCTCTTATTTTGGCCTATACAATGGCTAAAAGTGATCTTATTTATGGTTCCAAGCTGCTGCTCCTGTTTGTAGTCTCTTTGGCATTGTCCTGCGGTTCAGGTTGGTACTATATAGCTCTAATGATCAGAAGATCTCTTTTTACTTGAACAATTTCATAAAGATCCTTACTTCAGTGGCATTCCTGAAGTACAAACTAGTTTTAAAAGCTTTTGAAAGTAATTACAAAGTTTAAACATCCCTTTAATCACACATTAAATAATTTCTTGTATAATTTCTTTTCTGCACTTTAATTGCAATTACTATACCTTATCACAGAGCATTTCCACTAAACAATTGAAACGCAAACATCCGATGTAATGACAAGTTCACACTTGAGTTCTTCTCTTGTTTCTTCGGGCTACTTACCCTCTTTAAGTACAAGGAGCATAAGGTTTATATTTAACTTTAAGTGCCAACATCTACGTAATGAAACAATAACTATCTGAGCCTTAAACAATTCTTATTCAACATATTTCGTGGAACTCTGATTAATGCGAAAATCAAGAGTAGTAATTCGGAGTAATGGTGATAAAGGGCCCAATATACATAGCGCCATTTTTAAATGCTTTTAAAAAGTAACTATATGTTAATTTTTAAGACTTTTTTATATCACTGTTTAGTGATGGTGAATTCCTTAGGTTTATATTGTGCAAATATGGTTTTATTAAACAGACTAGTCTCTAAATTGATTCATTTTATATTCAAAATAATTTTTTATAATAAGTTAATGTTTATTTTACTTAGAAAAGCTTATATTAACTAGGAAATTATATTTCATTAGAAAATCGGTAGATCAATAAAATGTTTAATATTCAGAACTATATAGTAAAGTGACTTCAGAAGATAAATCCCTTCAAAGATCTCTATTTTCTGAAAAAATTCTACCCTTTTACTTTTAAATCAATTTTCATTGATCGTTGATCAACAGGTTTTCCTTAAGAGCGGCGATCTAAACGATTTGCTGATTGCTAAAGAGAGCCCCAACTGTCAGCCGGCAGCATCGCTTGGCACGAAGAGAGCGAAGATCTTCGGAGCACTCTCGCTCTTCCCTTCGATTATCTCTTCGACGGGGGCCTCCGGTCGGTCGCATTCTTGTTGCTGTGATAAGGCCACCTTGAGACGAGTTGGTGCAAAAACAAACACAGTCAAACAAGCGCAAATCGGACGCTCTCTGGGCTCTCGAATCGAAATCGTTGCCAATTCGCTTAAATTCGCAGGCCAATTCTCGAAACGAATTCAGTTGAAAAAGGCGCGTTGTGCGAATCGGGCAGCCATATTTTTAAACGACAACACAATTATTTGAAGCAAAACAAACAATTAACAATTAAGCATGTAAATAAAATAGCAGGGAATGCTACCATTAATTTATAGCCCAATATCAATCCAATAAAAACCAAGAACTAAGCACGTGCCGTCGCACATTCGCAGACACCTTGAGAAAACCCGCAAAAATAAATCAAAATAAAAACAAAACTGATAAGGCACCGCGCGTATTATTTATCAGAGCAAATAAAAAGCGTGCCAGCTCAATAAATATCCACGAAAACAATATTCAATTAATTAACGGTGTGCGCGCTATCGAGGGGGGCGTGGCAGAAGCCGCCCCCCTCTTTTAGCAAATTCAAATTCTTCTATAGCTTTTATTCATTCCGATTGTCAACGTCAACACAGCGAAGTGCTTTAGCTTCTTCTCCGTCGTTGTGTATATTTTTGTGCGATTCATGTTCCGCTCTCGTCCGATATTTTTGTTTAATTTTTTGCTTTTTGGCTTTTCGGATCTTTTTTCGGTTTTTAGTGCGTTTTTCGGCAACGCGGCACGAT
This sequence comes from Drosophila seguyi, assembly GCA_008042675.1. NCBI lineage: Eukaryota > Metazoa > Arthropoda > Insecta > Diptera > Drosophilidae > Drosophila > Drosophila seguyi. The sequence goes on from VNJU01002022.1 coordinate 14,412, forward strand.
TTTTAACCAGTTTGTTCGGTCGCTCGATCTTCTCGTGAAATGCGAAGAGAGCTGCGAAGGCAAAAATGAAAGAGAATTAGCCGGATGGATCGTCCGCCTGCTTTTATTTATTTTATTTTCCGTTGCTTGGCAAGCGATTTTTCAATGTTTTTGCGTTTATTTTTTGGCCATTTCTCTGATTAGATAATCTTGCCAGAAGCTCCCACGCTTCCTGCTTAGATAATCTAATGGCCAGGGTCACCCCTCTCCGTCTGTCTCCCTCTATAGTGTAAAAACCGTGTAATATCAAAGGAATATACGCGATAAAAACAAGAACAGAACGAGTTAATCTCTTCAAAGACCAATACCATGGCCATAGAGTCACGCTCAATGAGCACTGCCAGTGATAGTGATACCACAAAATCATCAGCGTTATCATCCACCAAATCCACAAGAATCTCCGCGAATCTCAGCGATAAGAGACGCGCCGAACAGCTGTTCCGCTGCGCCTGCGCCAACTTCAATCTCCTGCTCCTCACGCTTATGATCGGCTTTGGCAAATGTTGCACTGCCACGCCCACACCCACACCAGCTGCGCCCACGTCTGCAACAGGAACAGTTAACGCACAGCCACTGGACGAGGGGGGCTCGCTGAGCAAACTCCTGGATGGCAAGGCCTTCATCAACATGAGCTTCAAGTTCCTCAACGTTTCCGGAAAGATCGGCACACCCCTTGGCATAGGTGAGAACCCATCTGCAACTCAGGTGCAATTGGTAGAAAAAAGAAAACATTAACATGAACATGAACATGATCCCCAGAAAACTTGAAAGAGAAAGGGGAAAGGAAGACGAAGGGGCTGCGGGAGAATAGAATGTACAATGTTTGCTTTTAGCTTAGCATGTGCTAATTTTAGACCACAAACGAAGGTGATGCTCAGGTGGAAATTGAAGTTAGAATACTCTTACAAATTTTTATTAATGTACCTATTACCACATACCAAAATTATCAGTAAATAATTACAAATAAATTGTAAAGCCTGCCTCCATTTGTTTTCTAATATCATTCCTTTTATGAGTGTTGTTATGTTATACTGTGTTACATAGCAGCTACTTAAATATAGAAGAGATACCCCAAATATTTCATCTAATTCTCCCATAATGTGAATACCAATTTATTACCTTTTCCAAACCTTTCTATCAAAGAGTATTTCATCAAGCATAGTGTCGAGACATTCAACATGCTTCGCTTGGCTTCACACAACATGCACTTGAAATGGCTTTTCAGTTAAAAAGATACTGATACAAACACCTGCACAGATACAGATACAGATACAGCCACATCTACAGATACGGATAAAAGAGTGCGATTTGCCACTTGTTGCATCCAAACAAATACACACACAACCATTGATAGTGGCCCACCGGTTACCGTGGTTAAGAAATAGCCAAAAAATGTTTATCAACTTCCGCAATTGATTTCCGCCTGACTTGAGCGACGTATTTCTATATCTCCCTTAAGTTCTGAGATAATTTTAAAGGCTGGCGTCTGGCTATGACGTTGTCTGGCACGGGGCATTCCAATCATAAATCAAACCTTAAATCAGGCACCGCCAACTGTTTTGGCCAATGGGGATTTGGCGTTGGGCGGCTAGCCCTGAACTGGGGATTATCTTATCGGTCGATTGTTAATTTTTACGATTTGTTTTTATGCATTTCTCATTGGCCGGGATTTCGCGATTCGCCATCGCCATCGAGTGGCCACTCAAGGGCAGGCAGTCAGACAATAGAAAATTTCCTCGTATAAATCAAAGAAAGGAATCGAAAGATAGTAAAATGAGATTTGACAAAGGTATAATAATGTCCTTCAAATGTTATTCGAACTTTCTTTGTGGTGTAATTATTTGTCATTAGAGACTGCATCTTACTCATTTGTTATTTCTTCTCAAGAGTATTACTTCAATTCAATTTATTTTATTAATATTTTATTAAATAGTACACAACTAATTTTTTAAATTAAACCTATTAAAATAATTTATGAATTATTTTTGTAAAGTAAATTAAAACTCATCTGGTGTATTAATACAATTTTAAAACATTAGTAATAGTACAAGGTATTCTCAATATTTATTTTCAAAACTCAATTAATCATTATGTAAGACTGCAAATATTTCTTTAAATTCCTTTACTTATATTCCCTAGAAAATTTTGCACTTTGCTCTGGGATATCTTGGACTTTGGTCAATATAAAATAAATTGTTGACTGATACACATTCCCAGCCCGGTGAGAGAAACGGCGCATTTCAGAGACTTGAATTTTCTTTAAAAGATATTGACGTAGTCCAGATAATCCGTCCGCTGTCCAACTGCGTTGTCTTAGCTAAATTTAAACATATTTTCGTGGTCTTCATCAACATGTTGTGAACCAAATGCACCATATTTATAGACGAGTCGAGCCCCTATTTCTCAATCGATTTGCGATGTAACGTGGCACATTATCTCTCGGTCTGTCAGTCTCTCAATCTCAGCAACTGTTGAGTCTGTTCCTCTCTATCTCTTCTGATTTATTGTTAATTCCATATGATTTGTTCGCCGAGTGAAAGATGCTGTCAGATAAATCAACATATACGTATATGTTATATGTTATCTGTTATACACACAATATGCGATGCGGCAAGGTCGCCTAAGAGAGACAGAACTTGATTTAATTTCTGTTGTGCGCCCCATTTAGAATTTAGATTTTAATTTATTCGCCTTGCCAACGAATCTTTCTAGCATATAAAACTAGTTTGTGCCAGAAACTTGCAACAATAACAATAACAAATTAATAGTGGGCGTGTTCGTTCGTCTTACGTATAGTATACGATGCTGATGCACTTTAATTGTTTTGTTTGCTTACAGTAAACATGTTTTGATTGATTCAACATTTGTAGGGGGAATTCATAGAGTAACTACGTGATGCCCAATGCCCCAAACAACATTTTCATTGATCTCATCATCCCATAGGAATCACGTGTTAAGTCATTTCAATTGAGTCAGACTCAATTATCAAGTAATCCATTAACCTTGATCTTGACGCAATTCACTGGACTTATCAGTACTAGCTAGCATTCAAATAAAAATTTGTATTAATTTGCTTAATCGGCAAAAAACTAGATTATTGATTTCACATTTAAAGACTAGACATTTTTTTGTTATCAATTTATGCTTCTTTTAAAGCAGAATTATGATTAACTATCACTTTGCCGAGTCTGCTGTGACCATGAGATAGCAGCGTATCTAGAATAAGTCAACTGGTATTGGTTATCATTAGGTTTTGAAAATATAGCTGTGATCAGTTGCCCATTGGCTGTGAAAATCGGATGATGATGACGACTTGCAGTTTCTCAAAGTGAATTTATTGGGTTAAGCCAACCGGATTGCGTGTGGACGACTTGTTTTCGCCTTTACGTTTACCGAAATCATTAGTTATGCTAAGCAGTTTTATTTTCGATAGCCTTTTTTTTATATTTATATATTTATTCATAGTCTCAGACTGCGTCTGGCTTTAAAGTTAAAACTGGCAGACAATCGGTTGGCTCTGATTTTGATATGAAACTGGTTGACGGGGCTTGTCAGGCCCATTACGGAAACTCTCTGATCAATAATCAACTTTAACTGGTTCAATTAATAGTTGAACTCACGTGGCCTGAAATAATTATTTAAAATTATGATTGGAAGTGCGGAAAAATTATTAAGGGGTTAATTGATGTCCTTCGTATATATTTAAAGAAGTAAATTAAAGGTAAACTATTGTAAAGGCCTCTTAAAGGCCTCCCCGCAACTTAACTTGGAATTTACCAACTAATTTTACTCCCCAATTAAATTTAAGAATATTATTCTGATGAATTTTACTCAGAACCCCCATAAAAATAGGACTTTCCCTTGCCTTAACTTTTGCTCTTTCGGAATTTCTAAAAAAGAAATTTTTACCCAACTCCTCCTGCTACCAGTACCCTTATCAATCTGAATAGCTTATGGTGACTAAATTTATACCAAAATAAAGGTTATAAAATCAAAATAATTCATGTTATTTTTCTATTTATATGCGAAGAGCCCAAGTATTTTTGGCATCTCTGCTTGCCCATTTTAAAGCACTTCGCCGTAAGCCCAACAAATATTTATTTTTGTGCTTTTTCATTCATACGATTCCCGCATAAGGCAAAGAAACTCATTCATTGCGAGGCTTGACGTCATCTGGAATAACTTGAATGGCTACTATACACACACCGATATATACTATATGCTTATATCCACATCTGTCCCGTAAATATATGCATGCAACCGTCCGAATTATAATTCGCCATTTGCCTGACTGTCATCGTGCATAATTGAAAACAATTCCCGGCCAGCCAGTGCGGCGTCACGAAATCGAATTGATTTGACCTTATTGATTGACGGCCCGCAATCGGTGATTTGGCCCTTTGTTTATTTTGCCACACGCACTCGATTCAGCCTGTGAACTTCAATTACGGCAATTAGCAAGTAGGCACATATCTACATATACGTATGCATGTAAATGGGAAAATATTGAGCCATTGAAATATGCAAACGAATGACGGATCGCCTGCGGAGTGGAGGTCCTGCGAATGGGTCAAACGAACGGAGCTGTCAACGGCAGGCGGGACGTGGAGAACCCTTTTCAAAATTACATCTCCACTTCAGGCACTCTCCTCCTTCTTTTATTATAGCTATTTTACTCTCTGTATATGTGTGTTTGCTCAATGGCCATCTATTACATTCATATTTTTTTTAGATGCCTGTCACACTTTGTATTAGGTTCCAAAGACTGTTGACATTTTAGTGCACTTGAGGAAAAATTGAAGATATTTGGATAACGTGAAGGTTTTATAATAAAGTCGTTTCATGATGTGTAGAAAGTAATTAGTTGTAAATAATTAACTACCTGCAAATAGGGACACATATTATATAATTTGATATATAGTACATTCTTTTAGTTTATTTACTTTGCATTAAAGGTAATTTACATAAATATTATTACATTTAAATTTATCTATCTGTTCCAAGTACATCTTCAAGAAATTTCTCCCAGGGTCCTCCCTCTGTGATGCTTTGTTTTGTTCGGAGTGTGTGTATTGCATATTTCCAAGGGCGGAACGAGGGGCAACGTAAAAAACGGAAGGAGGCCAAAAACTTTGTGATCCATTTTGTTTGAGGCTTTTCTGTTGATTAAAAGCCCCTCTCTGCTCCTCTTGTTTATCGTTTAGTATGCAAATGACTTGTCACACTCGCACACACACACACATGTCGCCCTGTGTGTGGCAGAAATATCTGTGTGTCTGCTGCTGCTGATTGTTTTTGAAGTTTTTCAGCCCTAATCAATTTGAGCTTTTGTTATTTCTCCTTTAATGAGAAAACTTTTCTGTGAGGGAGAGTCGTGGCCCCTGCAAATCCCTTAAGTCCATAACTCGGAGTCGTTATAATTAGCCTTAAGCATTTGTGTTTGCTTGCTTGCCCCACTAAATCAATGCCGTTTGCATTTGCAGGCCAAGCCCTGGAAGCCAAGTGTGATGAGAAGCAGTTCCAGTGCCACAGCGGCGACTGCATACCCATTCGATTCGTCTGCGATGGCGATGCGGACTGCAAGGATCACAGCGATGAGCAGGTCAAGGAGTGCAAGTTTATAGGTGAGTCATTTTTTATATAGTTTAGGGATTGTATTGATGTACAAAAGGGAAACTAGCTGATATTTGGATACATTTATTATGTAAATTACTTATTTATGATGCAAATCACAAACCACTCGATAGTTGTGGCTTATTTATTATACAAAATTTATTAACAGTATTTAAGTGCATATGTCACTAACACAATTGTTTGACAAATATCTAATTCATTGCCCCATTTAACATATCTGAAATATTTGTTAAAAAAATATTTTGGTAAATTATCATTTTTAATTATTTATTTCATTTTCAAACGTTTTTTTGTTAAATATATTTAAGGCAATTGTTTTTAGGGCTATGGCTTTTGGTAAATTGCATTGATATTAGAAGTTTTAATAATCCATCAATAATATGAATATGAGAGTGATGCATTGCTAAGTTTTTGTGGTTTTGTAAATAAATATATTTTTTCAATTGTTTTTAAAGTAGCGTATTCCACGTATATTTTTGCCTATATATAAATGCTAGAATGCTAGAATTAAATGTTGAAAATAGAGGTTTTGTGATATTACAATTTAAATTTTTAGTTTGAATGTATCGTCCACCGTATCCTCCCCTGATAAGCCCCATATAAGAGTGATTCACTGAAAAATTCCCATTTCCGTTGGACTTAGGAGCCGCTTTGTGCTGCATACTTTCAGGCTGCAGCGGCCATAGAACGTCAACAGTGGCGTGCCGCTTTATTGATCCAACCCCCTCGATTCAGTAGTTGGTTTTCCTTTTGTTTGCTTCAAACCTGAAACTGAAATGGAAACCGAAGCTGAAACTAGTTTGCAACATTTACGCATCGCAATTGTCGCTGTCTGGTGACCAAAAAGTGTGCCATGGCAGCAGCATTTGGACTATATCTCCGTTCGCCCCTCGCCTGCTCCCCGAAACATTAATGCAACGCATTTTGTTGGCTGACTGCAGCATGCAGCGCTGTTGCATCAGCAATTATTCGCCGCTGTCTGCCGCTTTATCACTCGCCCCGCACGAGACTTCTGCGACTTATAGATGCGACCATATAGGCAGTTCGAAATCGGATCGTAAAAGGAAACTATGTGAGGTCGTCTGCTCCGGCCTTATCGCCCGCCAGCCGAAAGCTGAGCATTCGAAACGAGTGCATCCATTTAGGGATTCCTGCGGCGCATAACGCAATGTGTTTATGTAACTCGCGGCTAATTAAATCCACTGTGGAGAAATTGATATTGCGGCGCGACGATTTGAGGTCAGGCAAGCTGGGGGGAGCTGCGCATTTCTGCTGAACTTGAAGGAATTTCGATAAGAAATTGCAGTTTGCCTGCGATTTCTGCGTATTTCCTGCGGAATTCCATGAAATATGCTTTAATATTCTTCTNGGAATTCCATGAAATATGCTTTGATATTCTTCTAAAAATAGTTTCTATTTTAATTATGAGTACATATTCTTGGGACAATTCATCTTAGTTAGCTCTATCTTTAAAAAAGGGTTAGGGATAATCTTTTTTAAATCACCAAAATATATACATAATCTAAATAAAATATTAATTAAATGTTTTCTCAAAGAATAAATATAATTAATCATAATTTTATTGCTGTAATCGATAAATTCTAAATGCATTCATAATTAAAGAAATATAAATCTAACGGAGTAAATAAATTATTTTCTTTATTAATAAACTATTAAGCCTGCTTACTCCTTTGATCCTTGCTCTTACTCAAAACCAAGAGTGTCTCCCAATTTCCACTCAAAACAATTGCGCGGAGCGTTCACTCATTTGAAATTCACTCGTTTACCCCTC
>VNJU01002026.1:0-14583 GCA_008042675.1 Drosophila seguyi
GTTCTGCTGCGCAACATCCGGTCAATGAGACCCACTGAGTGTTGATCAATCCCCAGCTTAGTCAATGCCGTCGTAATTAAGCTCGGGAGAATGTTGTTGAAAGCGCCCTCTATATCCAGGAAGGCGACGAGTGTGAACTCCTTTTCGTGGAGTGATTTTTCTTTGATAGTGGTTAGCGAGTGGAGTGCTCTGTTGATCTGCCCCTCCTATACGCGTGTTGAGATCCTGATAAGGATGAGTGGGGAATGTTAGTTCTGAGGTGCAGACTGATGAGCTTCTCCAGCGTCTTGAGTAGAAACGAGGAGAGGCTTATCGGCCTGTCCTTAGGCGTGCAATGCGATGGCTTACCTGCCTTGGGGATAAATACAACTTTCGAGCGGAGCCAGCCTTTTGGGATGACCCCTGAGTCGAGAATAATCGAGAAGATTAGTCGAAGCCAGGACGTGGATAGCTCGTCTGCGTAGCTAAGCTGAGCAGGTATTATGCCGTCCACCCCTGGCGATTTATAAGGGCTGAAGCTGTTAACTGCCCATTTAATGTTTCTATCTGTGAGAAGGTATGCCATTTCAAACGGACCCCGCCGTGTCGGGGGCCTAGGTGCGCTGCTCTGAGAGGAGCTTACGGGGAAGTGAGCATCCAGGAGAACCCCGAGGGTTTCCTCGCTGGAGGTGGTCCAGCTATCGTCAGGCCTCTTGACGAAACCCGGGTGAGAGGGCGTCTTCGAGAGTACCTTCCGCAGCCTTGACGCCTCAGAGTAGTTCTGGAGGTATCCAGGTAGCAAAAGTCGGACCAGGCCCTTCTTTTGGCCTTTCTTAGTTCCCTGTTGTATAGGGACAGGTTAATCTTATAGAGGCGCCATGATGCGTCTGTGTTATCGCTCTTGGCGCGATTGAAGGACTGCCTCGTGGTCTTCTTGAGGCAGCCTAGTTCCCTACACCACCATGGTGGCTTCTTTCCAGTCTTCCCCCCAATCCTGCTACGGGGGCAGGACCTATCTAGAGCTGTACTACAAGCGTCGGTAAAGGTCCTAACGAGTCGCTCCAGCCCCTCCGTACAGTAGTCCGAGTGGGTGGGGCTGGAGGGGGCTTAAGGACTTTACTAAGCTGGGATCTATATTTCTCCCAGCCGGTCTTCCGGAGGTTCCGAAAGGTGACCGAATCGAATTTATCGAAACCCAGCGTAAATTGGATATACCTATTTTCAGAGAAGGAGTGCTTCTCCAGCACCCTCCATGATTTCACGGTGTCTTTTAGCGATTCCGAGAGGAGGGTAATATCTTATACCTCCCTACGGTTCCTGGTAATAAAGGTGGGTTCGTACCCCGAATTCCCCACTAGCAAGTTGGATGAAAGGATGTAATCAAAAAGAGACTCACCCCTGTCGTTGGTGTCAGTGCTGCCCCACTGATGGTGGTGGGCGTTAGCGTCGCACCCAATGATGAGACCGAGGTTCCGCCTTTTGCTATCCTCAGTGATTAGCCTCGGGGTTAGGGGGATGGGGTTCTGGTCGTGTCCCAGGTATGCTGAGCATATCCGGAGGGATCCATTTGGTCCCTCTAAATCTGCTGTTGTAAAACCTTCATTACTGAAATTGGGAAGCATGAAAAGAGTTAAATCTTTCCTAGCGAGTATGCAGGCTCGCGATTTACCTGTTGTTGGGGCTGCTTAGAGCCTATAGTCGGCTGCGCTCAGCCCTAGGATTCTGTCGCCACAGATCCAGGGCTCCTGGATGAGGACAGCATCGATACCACCTTCCGCCAGGTGGACAAGTAGCGCAGCGGAAGCTGCTTTACTGTGGTGGAGGTTTATTTGCAGAAACGTCAGATGATGTCGGCGTCCGAGGTCGGCTCGTCCAGCTCGTCCTCCTCCTCGGACATCCCGACGCCGCGCAAGCCCCTAGCGAGCTCGCTCTCCTCGGAGACGTACCCCTCCAGGATGTCCTCCTCGTCGGACAATCCTTCGGGCGCCTCCTCGATGGGAGGTCCCTCTATATCAGGGTCCTCCTCTTCGCGGCCCGGCTTGGCGTCGGCCTTCTAAATACGGACGGCTACTCTGTCGAAGCCGTATCTGAGCGCTCCCCCGTTTTTCTTCAGCGCCTCGACTGTCTCCTCATTAATAGTCAGGAAAACCTGACGCTTCGGACCCACGGCCTCCTCTACTTTGGCCACTCGCCAGTCAGGGAGGTCGGGGTTACTCAGCTGCAGCAGCTTAAGTATTTTCTCCGGCTCCGTTGGCTTGTGTGTAAGCCACGCCCGAACCCTTGGCTTGCTGGGCTTGCTGAAACTCTCGAATACTTCGAAACCTTCGAATATCAAGCAAAAGTAATTCTTAAGACTGAGAAACCGTTACAAGCGTATCCTTTCACCCCTCTTCCACGCACTCCCATTTGCGTTGACTCATTCAACATGTCGTTTCAAGCATTCGATCGGTTGTATGTGAAAGCAGTGTGGGAAAATGTTGTCAGCTTTCGCTTAATCTAAATGGAGACCACCCTAGATTGGCTAATACCAAGCTTATCGGCATCTTTACGTTTAGAATTGCCACTATCGGTCAGGTTCACTACATTATTTTGAATTTTTCAAGACTATTTTCGCATTTTTTTGTTTTAAGGAATACGTTTTCCTAATTATTAACAAAAAACCAATTCTCTCCGCAAAAACACGTTTTAAACTCATCTATAAATTCCGAAAATAGCATTAGAACAAATAAATAGGTATATCTGGCTGATGTTCCCAGAAAAGAGATGAGAAAAAGCTTAAATATGTAGGTACAAAAACGTAAAACGTGCAAAACTGAGTATATGCGAGTTTTTTTCGTTTTTTAATTCTAAGAATTTTAATTGACCTGATAAATTTCTGATTCTTTCTTTAATAAGTAGCCCATAAATTAAGGATAATAATTAAAAAAAAAACTGTTAATTAAGCCTGTATGGTGGGGTTTTTATTGATGGCCAAAGTCAGAGTGATGAACATGCACTCAGTTTTGCTCGCCACTGTACATCGTTGTTTAAAAGCTTAAAAAAGTCTTTCTCAAATGCATTCTTAGCATTTGTTCTGTGGAAAGTGTTGAGATCGTTATATTTCTTAAGACACGGTTTCTGGAAGAAACGAAGACCTGTATGCCCTTTTCTTTTGTTTTAAACCGTTTTCAAAGCACTGCTTTAAAATTCTAAAGTGGATAATATATATTTCTTTACCTCTAAGATCAGCTATTATTATTTTTTTAATTTAGCTGATGGTGTTGATAGCTGATTACTACAGCAAAAGGACAAATCCAATGTGGGTCTGTTGCAAACTAAACGGATATTCCAAATCCACCTCGAAAATGTAACCATACTCAGAATCATCAAATGTATCATTTTTACCTTCTTTTTAATTTTTATTTATATCTTTAGGGTTTTCCTCTGATTTCTATTGAAATCCTCCATAAGGTTAAGATTCGGACATGGCCCAACTATACAAAATGTTGGCATCAAAATATGATAAATATGCAGACTCCTTATGTTATCATAAAAATCCAAATATTTATGATTTGCTTTGGAATAAAAATTTAATTTGATATATATCTGTTAATAGTTCTAATTCATTTTGAGTGTATTTCAACATCGCCTCCCACGTTAAACCAGGTACAGTGTAAAAATGGCCAGGGTCTAAAGAATGAATTTTCATACATGCATGTCTAAAATCACATCTGACATTAATAAGACATCTGTTTCTCAATATAACTCTAGATAATTTGTTTAATTGTTTACATAAACATTTCTCCCAAACCCTCTGTGCATGACCATAATTTTCTAGAGAACAATTAGATGCAGATAAGGAGCTATAAAATGCTTCCGGGGAGGAAAAAAAGCTTATGTTAGCCTCTCAACTGAATCCAAATATTCATAATGAAATACAGCCTTACGCCTCATTAAGCTAAAGTCTTCCTGGTTTTCAAAATAGGTTTTTGTTATTCTTAATTGTTCATCATCAAGGTTAGATGTCAGTGTTTCTAAAGCGGACGACATGAAACGGAACGAATCAAGGAAGCGAATTTCAAAACGTGTCCGTTCATCAGTAGTTATCACCTTTGAAATGGTAATATATTATTCCTTATTCGAAGGAATAAATCTTTTACAAATAAATGACAATCATACCTGGACAAATTATGGAAAAATACCGGAATAAAATGGGGAACTTTGTAATTTATTAGCTTTATCCTGAGCTGAGCTACATCCAAATAAACAATATATATATTAATATATATTTATTTATATATTTATTGTCTCTCCTCTGCTCTATCCTGAGCGGCGCTACATGTAAGCATAGGCACACATATACACATTGAAATTGCATACATAATCGACTGCAAGTCGACGCTCCGATTTTTGGCAATTTTTTCCGCCTCCGTTGCCTCCGCTATTCTGCATTGGCACGCACGTCTTATCTCCAAAAACAGTTCTGCGCTAAATACAGCAGCGGTCAACTAAATAAGCCCAGGCACAAAAAATAATTCGTAAATTATTTTAAATAAATTCCAACAGACTAATAAAGAAATACAAGTGTTCATCCATATCTGTATTAGTGTGACCGTATATTTTTCCGGCTAAGTGAATATAATTCAGTTAATTTGCATATCTCTGCCACTATAATATTCCGATTGGTTCCGAAATTCCAAATTCAGCTTCGACAATAAATCTTCCGACTGGTTCCTTAATTCCAAATTCATCTTCCAAATTCATTTGAAATATATATAAGTTATGTCATGTCCCAGGACTCTTATACCTAGACACGGGCCTCGATGTTGTTTTCCAGCTCCTGGTAGAGTTCCAAATGATAGCCGCAGCAGAGTAGCAGTAGGGGAGCTTATTCCAGGTATGGTCGCAGCAGAACTATCTCTGTGATAGCTGGGAAGAATTTCCCTAATGATAGCCGAACTGAGGTTTTAGTTTAACGTTATAATTTTATTTTATAATAATTAAATCAAGTGGTGTTGTCTGTTCTCCGCTCCAAAAGGTTCTGCCTTCGTCTGTTGTTATTCCCGGCCACCAAGCCTCGGTAGCCGGCCGGCGGGCCGTGCAATTGGAGCACGGTGAGAACTGCAAGGTTTGCGGTTCGCTCCTACGGCGGATGTCGTTGTGCTGACCCGGCACGGAGTGCGGGGAAGGTGGAGTGTCAGCGTTCCCATTGTACTGCGGCTGACTCGGCACAGGGTGCGGGGAAGGTGGAGTGTCATCGTTCCCGTTGTACGGCGGCTGACTCGGTACGGGGTGCGGGGAAGGTGGTGTCGGGCGGTCATCGCTCCATTGCTGACCGGCACTGGTGTGGGGGGGAGGCGGAGCCAAGTGGTTAACGCCTGTTAACTTATATATATATATATATACGACAGTAAATTTCCCAAAAATAGATTCAGAATGACATCCTCCATTTTAAATAAATTTACGATGTCCTGAGACCGTCTGAATCACTTCGAGTCCAGATTCTGCAATCCAGCAGAAGCTAGTCGATCCAAATGTACGTGCCAAGTTCATCTCGACCAAATCCGGGCGCTATGGAATAAGCTCGAGAAAGAGCACGAAGCTTGTTTAGAGCTTATTTAAGTTGGCTTAGAGGGCGCGGCGGACACGGACAAGGCAAAATATGTGTATTCATATTTTATTTACGAAAGGTGTTCCGCCAAGCTAATGGAAGAGATCGACACGATCGCGTCTAAAGCAGCTGAAGTCCAATCCCCTGCGCCCCAAAGTTCTTTTCAGTCTGGCTGTCAGCTTCCTCCGTGCGATACGGAATTTTTCTCGGGCGATTATATTCGCTGGCCGACTATCCGAGACCTTTTCACAGCGGCCTATATAGACAATCCTGCACTGGCCCCTGTCGAAAAGTTATCCAAGACTTGTGATAAAGCTCATTCCATAGTTTCCAATTCGCCACTCACCAACGATAGTTTCCGCTCAGCCTGGGAAAACCTATCTGAGCGTTTCGAAAATCAACGAGCGCTGGTGAACAGCCAACTGGAAAAGTTATTAAACATGCTGTCCATCGCAAAAGAATCTTCGGCAGCTTTAAAGGATCCGCAAAATAAAGCTTAAAACTGTCTTTTATCCCTAAATTTGTCCGGCCTCCCTATGGACAATTAGGATTGTCTCCTGGTGTATGTGTATTCCATAGCTGACGCTCTCATTATGGGAGCAATCGATCCCGAACAAATCCGACATTCCTACGTGGCTAGAACTTGATTCTTTCCTGACGGAGCGCCATATAACTCTAGAGAGTATAGACTCTATTCAACCTCCTAAGTTGCGCCTCAATCCGTCCGAACCGACACCCTCCGACGTGTCGCCACAAATATTGAAATCCTTCAGTGCGAGGATCGTTCCGATATACAAAAGATGCGATTTATATTCCAAAAAGAACCATCCAGTGCGTATATGTCCACACTTTCTCCAGATGACGACGGACGATCGCACCGCTTACATCCGAAAAAAGCAGTTGTGCTTAAATTACTTTGCAAGCGGTCATCAACTCCATAATTGCACAAGCGCCCACATGTGCTTCACGTGTCACGGTCGGCACCACACTTTGTTGCATTCAAGCAACTGCTCCTCCAGTGTAACGATTCCTCCTGATACTATATACGATCCGATCCAAAGGATTTCCTCGATCTCCACACGACTTACTACTCCTCCAGATTCCTCAAATTACTGGGTTCCATACGACGAAATGAAATGCAGACGTTCCCGAGGTATTATATTTTACCCATGCCGAGTCTGTCAAGGGAACTATCCTCTTCGGAAGTGCCACCGTTTCCTTCGGCTGAATGCTGAGAAACGGCTCCAGGCAGTCATGGACAAGAAGTACTGCGTCAATTGCCTGGCCCACCATCATTCCACGGGATCTTTCCGCAGTGACGATCAATGCCAGTCGCAAGCCTGGCGGTTAGGCATAAAACGCAAGTGAGTGTTTCACCGAAAAACTAACCAGTTCAATTTTCTCAATGGACACAAGAACAAGTTCAACTCGGGCTGGGATATCAGCCCAAACGTCGGTAGAAGGCGTGACTGCTACCACGCGCGGGCACGGAGGGGAGCAATCCCCTCTGCGTGTCGCCAGCGGTCACACCTCTGATTTGACGGGAGCAGGTCAAGTCAGTTGCAATGCTACTGCCACAAAAGCACAAGGGAGGCTAGGCCGCTCAGGTGGCATAGTCGATACAGACTTGGACCTAGAGAGCGTGCAGCTCTCTAAAGAAGAGGAGAAAAGCCTTCTCCGCTCGCCAAAACCCGCGCAGGGACGGGCCGATGCGTTCAAGCGAGGGGATGAAGGCTAAGGTGCAGTACAAGGCTGCCCTACGCATTCAGAGCTGGCTCCAGACAAAAGCCGCCCTATCCCCACAGGAGAAGGCATAGCTGCTTACCTGGGCTGAGCAAAGGGTCGCAGAGGGCAGGCTGCACTTTGCCAACCTCCCTCACATGACATCAACGGGCGGATTTGCCAACAAGGTGGAGGAGTCGCTTGCCAACAAGAGGCAACGCTCAGCGCCATTAAGGACGCACCGGGGAGCAAGCGGCGACGCGGGCCTAAAGTGGCAGCCCCTCCTTAGAAAGCGAGGAAGCATGAGACGACACTGAAAGTCAGTGAGGTGACCAAACGACACTTGATCGTGGCACTCATTGACAGAAGCGATGAAGCCGGCAAGATGACCGATCCGGTGAAGGTTGGTGCATGCACGACTCGTTGGGTCATTGCTTGCACGATGGAGGAAGACCCCGAGGCCCCCATGCCCACTTTTGATGGTGCTGTAAAAATTCTGAAGTGCACGGATGAACCACCGAGAAAGTGGTATTTGAGTATTTGAGATACGGGAAGATGGCGTGGGGCATGGGTAGCGTCTACCTGCGCTTCAAAAAGCGCCATCCCGAAGATAAGGATGCCTGAAGGCAGGCGAGGTGGAGAAGGACCTTGGTCTGGAAACCATTGTGGACGCCGCCCAGGGACTGTCGCTAAACGAAGCTGACGCGGAGGACGGTGACCTGACGTTGACGTTGATGGAGATGAGCCCAGTACCCATGACACTCAGGGTGCTGCAGGTCAATCTCCATAGTCAGGGATTACAAGAAGGAATTACGCAGGGCGCAAAGAAGCTCGTGGAGAAACTTTTGCTCCAATATCGAGACGGCTCCAGAAACGGCTAGACTCCGGAAGTTGCTATCGAAGCAACCTACCATACATAGTCAGCTTAAGCGCGATGACGGAAAGTGGTCTATGGGCAGCGAAAAGGCCCTAACAGCACTAATGCAAGCTCACTTCCCAGGATGCACTGAGGTATCCGATGCCAACAAGCACCAGGACCTCGCAACTGGAGAGAGCCTCTCCCAACAAATTTAAAATCCTCTAGAAGAATCCAATGGGCTATAGATTCCTAAGTGGGAATAAAAGCACCAGGACTAGATGGAATATTCCCAGCCATGATACAGGTGACCAGAGAAGTCATCACCTCATGGCTCTACGCTATATTCACAGCCTGTTTAAGCACGGGCTATATCCCTACCCAATGGAGGATCCTAGAGGTCTGTCTTCCTGCCAAAAGCAGGGAAGTGCAGTCACATGAGCCCCAAGGACTACAGGTCGATAAGCCTTACCTCTTTTTTACTAAAGACGCTGGAAAAGCTGCTGGATGTATACATCAGAAACGATGTGGGAAGACTAATGTCGACCAACCAGCACGCTTACACAAAAAGGAAATCAGTGGAAACGGCACTACACACAGTAGTAGCCACCATTGAGAAAGTCAGGAGAGAATACCGGGCAAGGGAGTGGCGACTGCTTTCAAAAAGAGCAGTCTGATCGCCCGTTCCCCACCCCTCGCGCCATCACCGGCGCCGGTGAGGAGTGGAGGCGGAGATTCCACCGACTCGGCCAAGAGGGGAAGAAACCCGGCCAGCCCAGCAAGCAACGCAAGGGGCACGCTTCCGAAAAGGAGCCAGGCTGCACAAGAGGAGCCCTCCTCCGACGCCGAAGAGGAGAAGGAGGAAAAATTGACCAGTGCGGAGTGCGTCTCAAAGCTCGGTAAGCTGTTGGACGAGCTTCACAGCCTAGTGCACGAGAAGCAGGAGCGTCACATAAACATAGCAATGAGAGGGATGATTGCGGAGATGCTGAAGCTCAAAGCCGGCATCGAGCAGTCGGCAGCGAGCAGCGAGGAGTCCGAGAAGCCGGATAGCGTATGCAGTAAGTGCGCCCAGAGCATTCCAGAGGGAAAGCCACGCGTGGACAAGGGACAGCAGACGGCGGCAGTGCCAAAGATGGACCGGTCAGCGCGGACGGACCCGTGGCGAAGACTGAGCCAGCCATGCGACGAAGCCGATGCACCCAGGCAGCCGCGACCCCGCAGCATTCAGAAACAGTGCCAAAAGAGGGCGGCCAGCTCCCCCTAAGCGACCAGCTCCCGCCAAGCCATGGCTACCACGGCAAGCGAGCTCGTCAGTACCTGCCGAGCCTTAGCCCGGCGCTGAAGGTACGCCATGGAGTATTGTCGTCAAGAGGAGAAGGCCGCCCCGTAGATCGCGCCCCGATGCTGTAGTAGTGGAGGCATCGGGAAAAACCTACAGCGAGACACTAGCGCTGGTCACTAGAAGGGAGGACGACCAACTAACTGGCCTCGGAGGGGCAGTTAAGAACGTGCGCCGAACAGCCTGGGGAAATCTGCTTCTGGTAGTAGCCAGGAACAGCTCAGAGAGTGCCGAGTCCATAAAGGAGAGCATTTATCGGGTCCTGAGAGACGCGGCTAGAAGTGCCTATTGGAGGAGACCTTTTCGGCAAGATGGAAGAGGCAGAAGCTCTTGCTACTCGGGAAGCCGGGGAAGCCGCCAGGGCAGCCTTCCTACAGGCCTATCTGCCATACTGACAACACTGGCAAGGTGTTCGAGAAGCTAATAGTGGCAAGGCTAAATGCCACCATTGAGGAGGCCGGAGGTCTCTCCCCGAGCCAGTTCGGATTCAGGAGGGGAAGGTCGACGTTGGACGCCATCGAGACGGTAAAGGCGATTGCAGAGACGGCAATCGCAGGTACGAGTTGGAAAGGCGGTTCCAAAAGCTATTGCACTAGGCATTAGAAACGCCTTCAATACCGCTGACTGGAGCCGAACGCTGGCGTGCCTCTCTGCGTTGAATATCCCAGGGTACTTGCTGCAGATAGTGAGGAGCTATTTTAGCGATAGGGTGCTCACCGTGGACACGGACATGGGTTCCAGGGTATACGAAGTCTCCCCCGGAGTCCCGCAGGGCTCCGTGCTGGGGCCCCTACTCTGGAGCACGACGGTGTTCTGCGGCTCCCAATGCCCAGCGACACCACCGTCGTGGGCTTCACAGACGACATAGCCGTGGTCGTAGTTGCAAAGGAGCGCACTGCAGCGGAAGAGAGGGCGAACTCGGCGATCCAGGCCATCGAAACCTGGCTCTCCAGCGCTGGCCTTGAGCTAGTCGAACAGAAGACGGAGGCTGTCCTCATCTTCAGCCGGAAACTGGTGGAAACGGACGAAGTTTCGTCGCGGGAGCAGTGATTAAGCCACAGAGGCCGATTAAGTACCTGGGCGTTCTCCTTGATACTCGGCTCTCGTTCAAGGAGCACCTAGAGTACGCCCAGAAGAAGGCTAGCGGAAATGTGGGAGCCCTCTCCCGTCTACTAGTGAACACCAGAGTGGCCAAGAAAAACACCAAGAGGCTGCTGGTAAGCGTCGTCACCTCCCAGCTGCTGTATGCGGCACCAGTGTGGGCTGAGGCGGCCGGGACTAAGTCCTACATGCGCGCGGTCAAGTCGACGTAAAGGCTATGCGATATCCGAGTGGCCTGCGCATTCCGAACGATCTCGGACGACAACGCGCTGGTCATAGCTGGACTTGTGCCGCTGAAGGAACTGGTGCGGGAGAAGTTGGAGCTACGCAACGCGGTTCGCGGGCACCCCGGACCAGAGGGCGTCTCCAAGGCAGAGCTCATGAACGCTGCCAGAAGGAGGAGCTGGAAGCTGGCAGCCCAGGTGGGATGCCTCGTACAAAGGCCGTTGAACCCATAGGCTGATCCCCAGCATTGAGGCCTGGATGGAGCGGAAGCATGGGACTGACCCAAGTGCAGAGCGGGCACGAATGCTTCCGTAGCTACCTTAAAAGGTTCGGCCATGAAGAGGAGGACGGCTGCCGGAGTGCGGATCCGGGATAGCCGAAGATGCGAGGCTATCCCGGATCCCGATTTGACGAGGAGAGGAGTACGCTGGAGGCGGTAGCAGGGCCGGCGATAACGAGGACACGCTGGCAGACCCAAGGACTTGAAACGCGGCGGCAGACGCTATAATGGACCGCCTAGAAGCGGCCAATACGACCCCCGCCATCAGCATGTGGATACAAAATCTGCTAAGCTTGTAGGCGGTTGCAATCCGATTGGGGCACCGCCTCCATGGTGAAAGGAGTTCACAGGGGCACGCCGCAAGGCGGGGTCCTGTCACCTCTCCTGTTGAATATGGTGGTGGACGACCTGATTAAGAGATTCGAAAGGAGGCCCCAAAGATAACAGCCTATGCTGACGACATAAGCATAGTTATCACGGGAGTCCGACCCTCAGCTTGATTATGAAATCAACACTCAGGGAGATATGTGACTGGGCGAGTAAAGTCGGACTCAGTATAAACGCGGACAAGATGGACCTCATTCTCATCACCAAACGATACAAGGTGCAGTTATGGATCCTCCCAAAAATTAACACAACCAGGCTTACCTCGAAAACACAAATTAAATACCTCGGCATTGTAGTAGACAGCAAGCTGACATAGAAGCCCAATGTACTGGAGAGGGTAAAGAAGGCCACCGTAGCGCTATATTCATCCAAGAAGATTCTTAGCAGCACATGGGGTCTCTCACCCGCTCTTATGCACTAGGTCTAAATATCGGTGGTGCGTCCGACTCTGCTGGATGGAGTATTAGTGTGGTGGCAAGCCTTGGAAAGGAAAACCTATAACAAACTCCTGGAGAGAACTCAGCGGCTGGCACTGCTCTGCATAACAGAGGCGCTGAGATCAACCCCCACAAAAGCACTCGAATCCATAATCAGAATCGATCCCCTAGATATCCACGCGCAACTGATTGCAGGAAAGGCAGCAAAACGCCTTGTTGCATCAGGGAATATGTCTTTACAAGCATTCGGGCATTGTTCAATTGGTCAAGACATGAGCAGTACATCTGACTACATGATAACCAGAACGTGCCCGGATACAAAAACAATAACCTTCATGGGACCTGACGGCTGGAAAGCAGATCAGAACGATGCTTAACACCTCAATATAAACACCGACGACTCCGAGATGGAAGGAGGAGTTGTAGTGGGCATATACTGTACAGACCCTGAAATAAGGATGTCGTATAAGCGAACATGTTGTCCGTTGTCTCAAACTGCCACGTTGCGAGTAAAATCACTATGTCAGATCACCAACACATTAGAACTGTTTTTGAACTTGAGCAATCTAGAGACCTCCGATAACATCCATAGACGAGTTAGAGAGTGAAGCTACTGTGCTTCACACAAATATTGACTCAGCATATCACGTCAGCTGCGCAAGGTTCGCAAGATCAAAAGAGCTGTTTCCTGGTGGACCAAAAACCTTGAAGATATCAAAAAGACTGCGCAAAGGCTCTTCAATAAAGCGAAGAGTGGGAGGACCACATGGGACTCCTACAGCTCAGCCTAAACGCTTTATAGTACAGAGCTAAAAAGGTCAAAACGGGCTACGTGGCGTAAACACTGCGGGAAGATCTCATCTCTCCTACCTGAGACTGGGGAATGCCCACACCTGCGCGTGACTATGGTGGCATGCTCCAATGCTGCTGGGGGAGAAGGACCCTCTATCACTCAGAACGCGTTGGAAACATGTCCTAAAGACTGTTTCATCAAAATAGCGTACAATGCGCAATAGAGAATTTCAGCCCATACAAATCACCTGGACGAGATGGAATTTATCCATGCCTGCTGCAGCGGGGACTGCACCTTATCGCACTTTCCCTGGTCCGTCTATTTCAAGCTAGTCTCCCGGACACATACCCAGCAAATGGGCCAAAGTAAACGTCGTGTTTATCCCAAAGGTAGGGAAGAAAGATTCCCAATTTCCTAAATCATATAGACCAATTCGTCTTTGCTCCTTCTTCCTTAAAACTATGGAGAAGATAATTAACCAGCACATTAGGGAGGATAATCTCAAGCATCTTCCCCAATATGCATATCAAACTAGAAAGTCAACTGAGACTTCCAATGATTGCCTTACAACAACCATTGAAAGGTCCATTGGCGCTCAACAGATATCACTAGGTGCCTTTTTAGACATCTCAGGAGCTTTTAACAATACGTCATACGAGGCTATTCGTACGTAAAAATGTCTCCACACCCATTACCAGGTGGATTTTGGAAATGCTTAAGTCCAGAATCATTACTGTAGACCTTGGAGGAACCATGACCTCAATCACAGCCACAAGGGGGTACCCTCAAGGGGGAGTACTCTCCCCTCTTCTGTGGACTCTGGTCATCGACGAGCTACTGTATGAGCTTAACAACTTAGGGTTCCCCACTTAAGGCTACGCTGATGATCAAGTCGTCTATATAGTGGTCTGGCATGAGCAAACCATCTCGGACCGCATGCAGAAAGCCCTTAATATAGCCAAGGTGTCAGGATAAAGGACTTTCCATAAACCCGTCAAAAACAGTTTTAGTCCCATTTACAAGGAAATGGTCTCTTTCCCTAATAAGATTATTCCTAAATGGGTCCATCATTGACTTTTTGGCTGAGGCTAACTACTTCGGAGTCACACTCAACTCCAAGCTCAACTGGAATGCACACCTAGAAAAGACCAACTGCTCAGGAAATAAAAGGAAATGGAGATAAATCGTCACTGGACCGACAGTGCAGGTCTGAGACAAGCCAAACTCGTCCCCCAGTTGACGCGATCAAAACGCATCATCAACCTAAAAAAGAGCGCAATTCGCACTCTAACAGGCTACCTAACGGGTCACTGCAACCTTAGGTACCACCTTAAGAAATTAAAACTTTCAGAAATCGACACCTGCAGATTCTGTGAGATGGAGCAAGAAACATCAGAACATATTCAATGCGAATGCCCCTCGCTAATCAGACGTCGACTTCAACATCTAGGAGGTGAACTTATTCCCCCCTACAGGATTTTGGAACAAATAGACCCTACCAAGGTGCTCTCTTTTATTAGAAGCCTCGGTATAGAAGCTCTACCCTAATCCTACAGGCTGATACAAAACATCTTACTTTTGGTCGCAGTGCAACAAGGCCTTTGTAATAATAATAATAATAGTCCGCCGCATATGGGAGGAGCTTGGGAGAGGTTAATTCTGTCAATAAAAAAATATTTATGTTTCTTGCTTAAGGAACAGTTCCCAAAAGAGAACACCCTTAAAACTTTATTATGCGAAATTTAATTTATTATGAATAGTCGACCACTTTTTTTTTTCTTGGACTTTGATGCACTACGATCAGTACACTCAAGTGGCCCGTATGACACCAAGCACGTGCTTGTTCGTGTAAGGTGTTAGTAGGCGCGAAA
>VNJU01002043.1:0-38466 GCA_008042675.1 Drosophila seguyi
TTTGCTTGTTAATGTATTTATTTTAAGTAAATACATATGGTTTTTTTTTATTAAAATAAAACCAATAAATCAATTTTTTTAATATATATTAATAACACCATGAAAATAACTTGAAATTAATAGGTGTAAGGCTTTTAAAAAATAATTCGTTTTGCCAGTTTCCTAGTTTGTTCTTTACTTATTCCACCCGTGCTTATACGTAATTTTTTGACTGTACCTGAAATACCTGAAATAAAATTTAAAAAAAATAAAAAGTCTTTAAAATGCTTATTTTCAACGTCGTCTCGAAACTTAACTAGCGGTCGAAAAGCGAATGTTTCCATTATATTCTGAACATCCGGTCTAAATTCAGCGCAAAAGTATGCCATGAATTTTCACTTCCGCCTGTTGCTTATTTATGCAGTCCGATTGGCAAACTTTGCTATATACATTTTAAAAATCAATGGAGTTTGAATATCATATTTAAGAAGAAAAGAAATTCGCTTCAGTAAAAATCTTTAAAATTAAATAAAGATTTTTTACGACATTTATAACAGAGTGCCAAGATATTACGTATACGCACTGGTGTAATAAGTACTACAAATTTAAAAAATGAAAAGATGAGAATCAAAAAGACAGTCACATTATATTTTATACTATCTGCAAGTTGTCATTCAGATAGTTCCAAAACTGAATAACAGACAGACCGACAGAAGAACGGAAATGCCAAGATCGACTCGGCTCTTGATCCTCATCAAAAATTGATAAACTTTATAGGTTCAGAAATAACACAATCTGCGCTGCGCCGACTTCTGACTAAAATTATAAAACCCAGCAAAAAGCTGGACAGCGTCTGTCAGTCCTTTTCACAGTGCAGCGACAAATTTATGAGCTTTAAATTACACTTGTCCCTTCCCCATAAATCATAATGCTGCGACGGACAGCCGGACAGCCGGGAATGATATGAGTTCGGTCGGGGGAAGAATCTAGGGAATATTCACATGTATTTCTGATATTGGCCGCATGGCAAGTGTTTTGGATGCGCCGGCAAACACAAATGCCAACTCAAACAGCCGGAGTCCGGAGTCCTAGTCCCGGCCTGAGTCCCTGGCCCATTCCTGTTCCTATTCCTGCTCATATCCCTATTCGCATTCGTATTCCAATTCCTGTTGCAATCCCAAATCGAGTCGCCGGCCTTTGTGCATTGCCACTGACCATTCATCCGGCTCGTTCACTTGCACGTCGTCGTATTCATTCCTTTTGCCACGGTTGCACATTGTCACCGGAAGTGGCACACAACCGCACCAGCACAAACACATATACTGTGGACAGTGGACAACGGAGAGTGTCCCGGGACCATTCCCATTCCCAGGTCCAGTGCCAGTGTCATTTAGCCGTTGACATGGCAGCCAACCAACTTCCTTCGACTTTGGCCAGCTGCCGCTTGGCTTTGCCACACCGCAAGAAAAACAGCGTTAAGAAGGGAAAACTTTGTATTGCTATTTTCAAGCTTGGAACTATTTTAAGGAGATTCAACACATTATTTAAAACTGAAATGAAATGATCTGCAGTATACCAGCTTTTTCCACAGTGCAGCCTTTCCCCTGCTGTCCTGCCCCACTTCTCTCATTGCCATTGCAAATTCTATGCAGTTTCTTATTCTGTTTATATGGCAGACAGCATTGGCATGCAACGCATGCGTGTGGCACATGCCACACATGTTGTGTCCAGCTCCGAAGGCTCCTTCTGCTGCCGCTGGTGGTGCTCCATCAGCTGGTGCTGTTCCAAGCTGCATGCTGTTGAGTTTTCATGAAGTGTTTGCGGCTTTGTCGGACAACAGCGACACATCTCCCCCACGACATTAACGTCAGGAGATGCTGAAAGCGATTAAAGTTTTTCGTGGAACCGAACAAGCCCGATGATCATCATCATTAGGGGATATACGAGGCGCCCGGGTCGGGCTGGTTTTTATGCCACGCATTACGGCCATAATCCCCGGACCACAGGACACGGCCACCGAGGGCAATCAAAATGCTGCAAGGTCCCTCATAAAGTGCATAACTAAAGCGCAGTCTTAGACCTCACATTCATAGGTGCACAATGGCTTTGCACTGAGCTGAGCCCCACTGACTCACCCCCTTTTCCATATCTTGGCCTTTATTAGATGTCACGTTTTTGTTGTTGGATGTGTAGTTTTGTGGCTTTGCGGTTGGGTGATAAATTTCATTGTCTTCGCTGCTCCTGCTGCCGTGTGATCTCCGCTTTTTTTCTTCTCATTCATCTACGTCCTTCGAGCCATATCAGCAGGAGCTAACCGAGTGAGCGACTTGAGGGCCGACCCATCGGCAACGAAAACCAGGACCCAATTCATTTATACACAGCGGGAAATAAATATTAGAATTGGATTGACTCGGTTTTCGGATCTCTTCCTGATATAATGGTTCTTAAAAATATTCTGTTTATTATTCTTATAGCTTAACTTGTGCTCTAGTTTATTTCAATTCATTTTTAGAACTTTTTAGAGGTTAGTTCCCTCCTGTGTAGCATCAGCCATGTGTGCCATCGGTTGGATCCAACAAATGACACAAAACTGCCAAAGCAAATCACTATGAATGTCGCTTGAGTTTCGTCATTCGGACCAAAGTTGTTTCCTCTCAATCTCCCTGTCTTCTTGGCCAGTCCGTTCCCCACCCCACACGGTTCACCCCTTCCCCGCCGAGGGGCTAACGAATTTTGACAGGTGCCATTATTAGTTCAGCACTCTGGCATTTTTTTGCGGTGGCTCTTCCGCCTCGTTTTTTTGTTTGGTTTTTGGATCTCTCGGTTGGATTTGGGTTTGGCTTTGTTTTTGCGCGCTCTGGCCCGTGCGTTCTAGAGTTTTATGACCATAAGAGTTTTACTCCTCAGATAGATGACAGCAATAAAAGTGCGCACAGACACGGGACCTTGATGCGGCACGGTCGTTTTATCACACGAACACACATTGCTCATACGCAACGGTGGCCACAGGCTTCCGCCTTCCTTTGGCCTCGCTGGCTGCACTAATTAAACTTGTGCCCGCCTCTTATTATGGCTGCATTGCATGGCATCGGTTAATGTGAGTTACACGACATGGCACACGCCACACCGCATACGGCCGTACGCCCACCACCTCTCAGGTGGCTGCCGTGGGCTGTCCACCT
Organism: Drosophila seguyi; assembly: GCA_008042675.1. Taxonomy (NCBI): domain Eukaryota; kingdom Metazoa; phylum Arthropoda; class Insecta; order Diptera; family Drosophilidae; genus Drosophila; species Drosophila seguyi. The sequence continues at coordinate 3,162 of VNJU01002043.1, forward strand.
GTTTTTATGTTGCGGCCTGGCATTGTCTCTCAGGTGGAAGGCTCTGCGGCAGGGGCGTTAAGCATTTATGTGTGCGCGTCTAATTAAAATAAGTTCGCATGGCAATGGCACTTCAAAGTCTAAATTGTCCTTATGGCTTACTTGGCCCCAGCTGCGCCGAGCCCAAGGCGCTGCGGACCAATCGCAGCAAGGTCCAGTGTGGCTCCATCGTCCCGCCAGATATATGTAATTATAATATTTTTTATTAGCTCATCTGATACGGCGGCAAGCAGGAAAATGACATAAATTCCGCCGCTGTGTCCGTGTCCTTTAGTTACAGCAGCTTTGATTTTAAGAGCAGCTCTTGAAGGGTAAAAGGATGTGTGGTCTGTTTGATGCTCTTTTTAAGCCTTTGCAGGGTATTATTATTTTAGTCAGAAGCTAGGAAAGTAGTGAAGGAGTCATTTCCGAGCCCATAAATCATATATATTCTTGATCAGCATCAAAAGCCTTGTTCATTTAGCTATGTCATGGGGAAAAATAAAATTTTTAATTTTTTCGAAATTTTTTAAGGGGTTTCATCGTTAAAATGGTAAAAAATTAATAAAATTTTTAATTTTACAGAATTTTTTATTTAGTATGCAAACTTTTAAAGCTATTAAAAAATTGCATTGAAAAGCTTTCCGGAATGAAATTAGTGGATTTTTGGCCAAGTTATGAACGAATTTAATAACAAAATGCAAGCTTTAAGGGTAAGCAAGTTTCGGTTTCCCAAAATTAGCATCCTTTCTTGTTAGTACAATATTTTCCGTAATTATTATATAGTATTTAAAGACAAAAAACTTAAAAAGTACCAAGTTTACTCTTAAAAACCCAAAGATGAATATTAATTTATTTATTTTAAATATCAAACCGCCTTATTTTGTTAATAAAATCGTCTAAATACTAGAGTATTCAAAAGTTTCGACACAATGCTTCCGTGTTCACCTGGCGTTGTTTGTGTCTTTTTGTGCCTTTCGCATTGTTTGTTATAAATTTTAATATACTAAGTATATATATATATATATATATATATATATGTTTCAGGTAACACGGCAGCAGCAGAGGCCACAATGAGACCACGCCCCTTTGGCCAAAAAGAGGAGAAACAGAGGCTACACAGCTGCTGCTTTTTATTCTCGTGGCTGTCCGCCACTCCGGTGCTCGCCTTGAGTTGATAATATAAATGGAAAAACGAAAGGTCGACATTTATTATGAGGCTTTATCAGCAAAGGACATTTGTTCTGTTTTGTGTTATGAGCCGAGGATATTCGGCTGCTTGTAACGATGCAGGACACTCTGGGCAGGTCCTGCTGCCGCCCCCGACCGCCGCTCCAGCTGATGTTTGTCTGCGAAAATTGTTTGCTTCATTATGTCCCGTGTTGCGGTTGTCCGACGATGAGGCGAGGGTACGTGTTTTCCTTGGGGTGGCATCTGTATCAGTTAGCAGTCATAAGCGTCTGGTAATATGCCACAAAAAAAAGAATATACTATCAGGTGCGATCCAACGCCATAAATTATGGGTGCTTTGTATGTTAATGAGGCCGTGTATTGGCCACTTTTGCATACCGTTCGACCCAATTAGACCTTATGTAGCGAACAAATCACAAATGCATGTCTGCTGCCAGCCGCATTGTTGCTCCTGTTCGTCCCACTCGTCCTGTTGAGTGCCTAATCTGCTGGCATGAGGATATCGCAGGGATATATGCCGGGATATATGTATATGCTGTACAGACGAAGCCACTCGGCTGGCAGTCAGCTCTGCATGCGGTCGTGCTGAGCGTAAAAATCTTCTTCAGTGCCCTGCTATTTGCGCATTTCCGGTTTCCGTCGCACAGCTGCACGTCCTGTGGCCCCCAAACCACCTTGCCACCACCCAGCTGGCATCCTGCTGCAGCAGCTGCTGCTGATACATTCTTTATACTCTGCAAATATCCTGTTATGCAGAAAATGCTCCTGGCTCCCGTGTCGTCTTAGTGGAGGCGACAGGCTTTCAGCCATGGGAATTATTAACTAAACATGCCGTCAGGAGTGGCAATAGTGTATGCTGTGGCATCCTTAGATTCCATAGGCAGGGATATATTTTTATCTATAAAAAAAACCAAACAATATTCAAGATACTTTAAGCAAGGCTTTAGCAGTAAACCAAAAACTCACTTTAGCATATTAGCAATAATATAAGACACTAAATAAGCAAATCAGTGCGAAAATACAGCTGCGATTTCTCGAACAAAATCTAAATATATATCCGTGGAAAAACTCTGCTGGCGAAATGTACTTAGCCGTGTGTACACAGCATTTCCAAGTCAAACAATATATTTTTTTTTCCTACACCCCCCTCATCTATGGCCCGGGCAAAGTTGAAGAAAGCAATGGCTTGGATTTCACTTTTTATGCTTTCTTATTTTTTTTAGGCGAGGACTTTACCCCGGCCAACATGTGCACGCCTCCGAGAGACACAACGGAAGGAAGACGAGGGTTGCGGATGAGACAGTGAAATCAAAGTCAAATGTAAGTAAATAAAACATATTGTTTCTCTTATAGGAAGACATTTTGCAAAATTACTCCGATTTGCAATGCAAATCAAACATAGCGCCATTATTTTGCTCGCACGCACACACCTTCCCCCCGTCGCAGGGAAAGTGAGAGCGAAAGTGAAACCTCGACGCATATGTTGCTTAAAAATGCAGCCATCATGGAGTCACATTCACACGGGCCTGTGTGTGAGTATGTGTGTGTCTCTGCTCGAAATCCTTGCGATAATAGACACACTCGCACACACACGCATACAATAAATATAAATGGGGGCCCGTATCTGTGTGTGTGTGAGTCTGCTGGTTTTAGCCTGCGGCAGAATGCGGAACAGGACGCGAAAAATAAAAACAAGTAAGTAACCCATAGTCAAGTGTCAGGACCATTGAATACCCAGGACTCAGGCATTTTCTAGATAAAAAGTAAAGGAAAATTCTAAGGTTAAAAATCACATAGCTGGCTCTAAGTTCACAGGAAATTCTTCATTCTAAAAATATATAAGAATCTTTATCCTTAATTTAAACTTGCGTTCCTTCAACCATAATATACCCCTGCACAAAACGAGGTACCAAAAAAGGGACGCAGGCAATCGCAGCAACAAAAAATATCAAAAGACAAAAAAAAATTGGCAAAAAATATGTTTTAAACATTTCTCTTCGCTTTGCATTTTTTTTTTTCATTCTCTTCCTTTAGCCGCCGCTTACCCTTCAGCATTTTGTCGTTGTTCTGTTTTTGTAAATGTTTGATTTGTTATTGTTGCACGTGTTGTCTTTTGCCTTTGTTGTGACAATCCATCCTTGGCGGCCCAACAGCAAGGCAGGTGGCCCGTAACGCTCCTTGTGCAGGTACTTTTTTGTGTGTGTGCCCCATCCGGGGCATAACTGTTTTTAACGAACTCACCTGTGGGGCATACGCATAAGTAGCAGGAACGTCTTGCTCATGTCACCTGTGTAAATGGAAAGCCGCGCGCTTGAAAGGAGAGCGACTCTAAAAACAACAGCAAATAGGGATGTGGCCAAAGGCCCCCAGGGAAATAAGGAACCAGCCATATGGAGAAGATCATAAAGCAAAAATGTTGCGGAATTTATGGATACATTATCTTTACACTAAGCTAAAATTGTATAGAAAATATTTGAATATTTCTATAGGTTAGGTAATAAATTATAAAAAGAAACTGCTTTGCCAGCTTCTCTTTAAAATTATAATCTTTTGCAGGGTTAAAAGGAATATATTTAATAAACTGAAGCAAAAATAATATCCTCTATTATCTACAGACAAGTTCCAGTTCCTCCAAGTTACCTTTTAAGATTCCACAAATATTAATAAAAACACTTTCGAGAAAGATTATTTTTACAAAATTTTTTTTGTTCGTTTTTATTTGTTTTCTTTCAATATATTTATGTATACATAATATAATTTTTGTTGTTTATTCGGTATATTTACTTATTTTCATCATTTCTGTGTTGCAGTTGTTCTTTGTTTTTCCATCTTGCTTGTCCTTGCTCTTGTCTGTTATTACACGCTTGTCTCTGTATTATTTTTGTGTTTCTTTTGTTTGTTTATTTTTTATTATTTTGGTTTCTCTGCTGTCACCTAAGTATAATTTCTCTATGCACTTCGCCTCCTTCGACAGTGGGGCAACACCCAGCGTCTAGCTCTAAAACCTTTCCTACTTATTGTGGCATCCGCTCCCCTGCTCCGCCTCCTTCGAGATCATCCCGATGAGGAGGAGGAGGAGGAGGAGGAGGTCCTGGCCACTCTGCTCCGCTGACATTGTTGTATAATATTTCGCTTGCATTTCGCAGCTAGCTGGATTTTTTTGATATTTTTTTTTTGCTTTTTGTTGGAGCTCTCTGGTGCGTTGGTATACAAATACGCAACCAAATTGCCCTCGATTTTATTTCATTGTTTCTCAACTATAAATATTTTCCTTTTGAATTTTTTGTTATGCTTAATTTGATTAACTCTTTTAATATTCGTTACGTTGTTTCACTTGTGTGTTTTCTTATGCAAATGCCGTTTGTTTGGGTGTATGTTTTGTGTGATTTCTGATGCCGTATTTAAGTTGTATGTATATATATATATATATGTATATATACGTATATATATATAGTGTATATTTAATACTTAGCTTATGCATTAGGTTTTCAATTTCGGCTTTGTTCTTGCTGTGGTTGTTGTTTGGTTTTTGTTTGTTTGTTTGGTTGCTTGTTGTTTATGTTGCTCGGCCCTCACATTCCGCTACAATCTTTTTCGATTTTTTCATTCTGTTTGCCCTTCTTATTTGTGTCTTCTAGTCCTTGTCCTAAAACACACTCAAACATGCTTAAATTTCTACAAAATATTTGCAATACTGCAGTCGATATCTATACTTTGTTTACTTTAGTTATTTGCTATTTACTTATCATATTTTACGTCTGTATATATATATCGATATCTGTTTTATGCAATGTGTGTGTGTGTTTTGTTTATTCTGTGTCCTGTGTCTGCGTGTGATTGTGTCAGTGTGTTGTCCTGTCCTCGTGTCGAATGCCTTTCAAAACTTTTCTGGTTTTAGCTTTCGTTTTTCCTTTGATGTTTGTTTTGTTAGCAGCTTTTGGTTGTTTGCTCATCGTTTGATTTTTTCTACATTTGCATTTGATTTGTTTACAATCTTAGTGTAATTTTAATTGCATAACATGCCCTCGTCTCCTGCAATCCGTCTGGTTTATTGCACAAAAATATCCTGGCCTGCCTGTCTGGTTTAAATGGATTTTGCTTGGTTCCAACGGTGCTCGTGGCTAGTTTATTCGGATTTTACTTTAATGGCTAATATTCTGCTCTGCTCTGCGCTCGATTTACAAATAATATATTCGGGGCTTCCACTGCGCTGCGACCAGCTGGAGACACGCCCAGAACTCAGATGGATAGTATGCACTGCCATTTACCTAGAGGGTCGGTCTGCCTGCATGTAAATATATACGGTATAGAATATATATATATATATAATCTGTGTACTTGTTTGTAGCTTAGATAATACTTTATTTGATTGATTTTCGGTTTCGCCTTGCTGCAACTTGATCTCGTTAAAAATTTGTTTTCCGTTCGTTCCGGTTTCCGGTTTCAATTAATGCTATGTGCCACCGTTGTCGCGTTGCGTGTGGTAAAATTTAGCTAACTGCTCCTGTATCAGCATTCCAGTTAATTACACTTCGAATTGACTAATTGGTAATTGTAGTTTATGGTTAATAACTGCAATCGTTTCAGTGTGTGTGGTGGCGGCCGGCTTTGAACTCTAACCAAATTAGTAACTCAAAGCGAACGATGCGGAATTCAATTACGTTTGACTAATGCCTGAAATGGATTCTAACTGGTTTGATCGGAACAGAACCTGGGTTGATGTGTGGCAATTCTAATAATAATAATAATCATCAATAGGTCCTGTAGCTGGAGATCGCTTTCTTGAGACCAAATGCTGGCTCCTCGGCTGTTTCTGTGACGTGGGTTTCCTTGTGTATAAATACTTTGTATACATATATATATAGACGTATATAAATGACTTAGCACATCTTGTTTAGTTACACAACATAAATACATACAGTTACAGCTGTTAATCATATATTCTTTATATTTTTTAATATTATTTACTTGTTAGATCCTTTACGTTCCGCAGTTAATTCATATTTAGTTTCCAACTCTTCACTATTTCTACGTGCCAACTACCCATTTTAACTCTTTACTGATATGTAGCGCAAACATTAACAAACAAACCGATAATATTTTTTTTGTTTTCATTTTCCTTTGCCTTAACTATAAACTGTTTCTCTTACAAATGTTTTGTTTTATCTTCGTTTTTGTTTTTTTTTCCTAGCCAAAATTTTGTTTCCTGCAAAACTGTTTTTGGTTGGTTATTTTGGTTTTATTATTTTCTTTCCCTTTTTCGTTTGGTCAACAACATTTCAAATTTTTGTTCTCGCCTTTATTTTTCATCTTAACACAATTTCTAGAAAATAAAATAACAACACAAAATGCATTTGTCAGCTCCAATTGCATCATGACGACCCAATCCCGCCCTCTTTAAAATCACATCTACATCTAAGTCGCTTGCCTCGTAGTTCCTCTAAGTTCTAGTGCTAAAAACATTTAAATATACAGTACGACTGCCGCTACTGACTACGGTAACGCGTTCCGTTTGTGTACGTGTACGTGTTGTCCTGGGATCCTTTTGATCCTGGCTAAAATTCGGTGATCATACTGAGTGAGCGCATCCTACCAACTAACACAGTGTGCGGGGTATTATCGATAGACATTTACTGGTGTTCCGGGCCACACCCACGTAGCTAAATGCTTGGCTCCGCATATCCGCTTGCCGCGAAAAATTCCACTAAAAAATGACATAACAAACTCCACGCTGCCTGCCGCCCAGTCGCCGGGGATTGGGGCGTGTCAAATGCAAATCAAGCGTTCGTCCTTTGTGGCTTAATTGTCCGGTTCGTACGAGGACGAACTGCGAGTTGCGGATGGCGATTGCGAATGCGATTACGTATGAGTATTGTATTGCTATTTCTATTTCTATTACTTGGGTCTTTTGCTTTGTTTTGTGGATGCCACCGCTCTCTCTAATTGGCTTCCATTTTGAACATCTAGTTGTGATTTATCATCGAACGCAGACAACACAATATACAATTAATATAATTTACCATACGATGCTCCCATTAGTTGTCCTCCTGCGAGTGTGTCTCTGAGGGGTGTGTGTGAGTGTGAGGAGTATTTGCTATCAATACGGTTCGTCGAGGGTGAGTGTGTGTGTTATATAAGCATGTTCGATTAATGCAATACTCCTATATGTACTTATCAACCATCGCTATCGCTATGTCTATGCTTTACCACTTTACATTTATATATATATATACTCTACACGTTAGTTTTATTTCTTCGTACGACTATTTTTACGCTTCACATCAATGTACTGCCTCAGTGTCCTCGAGTGTGTCCCAGGACTCCTGCTCGATCTCCTGCTCGAGTCCCCGTGTGCGTGTGTCGTCTATAAGTTGATTAATGCTTGCTGTTAGGTATTGTGTCTGTGTCAGTTTCTCCCTGTCCCTGCGTATGCGTATGCGTATTGCGTATGTTGGGTGTCTGCGAGGGTCCTTGCTCTCACTGCCTCCTGGATACTCGTAATTCGTTAAACTGTCTCTGGCTGGGCTGCAAGTGTGTTTATTGGCTTATATGATTAGGCGATAATATCTACTTTATTACGGCTATGCTCGATTAGCTAATATCAATTAATATCATTCGATGGCATACTTTGATTGTTTTCAATATATTTACTTGTGTGTTTGGGGGAGTTGACCTCTCTCTATATGTTACCGTATTTATATATATATATATTTTTAGCTACTTGGATATTCTGTTTCTGTTTGGTTATCGGTTCGGTTTCAGTTTGGTTTGGGTTGCATTTCCTCTTTCATCGATTTTGCTCTCGTTTGGCCTAAACAACGTTTCAACTAACACAACAAATTTGCAGCTAACCATTCCTCTTCTGGCAACTGAAATAAAACCATAAACGCATCATGTACATTGGTTATAACGAGAGTGAGTTGAGTGTTTTTTTGTATTCAGGAGTCAATTCTGGGCGTTATTCGTTGGAGGGAAACATCTGTTTTTGAAACATTTTACGGTATCGTGTGTGGGGCTGCTTTGTACATGGCTCTCGTCTGGATTGTTGAAAGAGTGATGCCAAAGTTTTGGGTCGTTGTGTCTAATGGGGGAGGCGGGTTTCAAGCAAATTAAACACCTGCCTGAGGTCCTGCTTATTATGCCCGAAAAGTTAGCTAGGGGGGAGAGAGAGAGAGGGGGTGGCTGGACTCTGATCTTCCTGGACTTGTATTTCATAGTTGTACTCAGATACTTTGAAGTTCGAGCTGCGAGTGCTGTGAGACTGAGACTGTGTTCGTGTTCGATTTCGAGTGTTGCTGTGCGTGTGTAGGAACCTGTTTCGATTTTCGACTGCCGATCGATCACAAATCAAAGAACGATTGTTGCGTCGGTGTGAGTGCGTGAACTTTCAGTTGCATTCGATAGGAAATGATAGCAGGACATGGCGAGTGGCCCGATTTGGCAGTTGTTTCTAAGCGATATATATTCACTAAACTATCCACGTCATCTATCATAGTTATAGGCACTAGTGCTATGTGAGTGTCAGCGTGTGTGGGTGAGGGCGTGGGGCGTGGAACGTGTGTGTGTGTGTGTGCTAAGCTAGAACCAAACAGCGCACAAAAGTAGGCAATACAAAATGATGCGGGTCCTGCTGTGAGAAGGATGAAGGGGTGGTGGTTAATGGAGGATGAAGGACTGTTTGTTTGACAGTCTACCGACACACGCACACACACACGAGCTCAAATATTTTCGCATGTGTGTGTGCGCGCGTAATTAATTTTAACGCATTTTTAATTATGTTTATTTTAATTTAATGCCGCGACTGTGGGAATGTGTGAGTGTTTGATTTAGGCTGCTACAACCCTCTCGATTCCATGTCCTCCCTGGACCAAATTGTATTCCCCCCTTTTTTTATTTGTGTGTACGCCATGTTGGCCTACTTCCTTCAATTAATTATTGTTGTTTAATTTTTTTTTTTATATATATGCTCCCACACATTTACATAAAGCATTAAAATACGTTTGCGGGGTGTCGGTGTGACGATGTTTGTGTCGGTGTCTGTGTGCTCGTGTTGTTGTGTGGTGTAAGCAACTAGGGTTTAAAATATTTTGTTCTTTGCCTTCTTAGCTTTTTGCATATACATAATAATTGTTTGCCTGGTCCGGCCCCGGCCTTAGCCGACAGATATATATGCTCTAGTTATATATTTAGATATATAATTAGTGTGTATATATATATATTAATATGGGTGTGTGTGTGTGTCGTGGTTGTGTAATTTTCATTTAGCTTTGGTTAGGGTTTCGCATTCGCTGTTGCTTTTGCCTGGCTTTGGGGTGCAGCTCTCTATAATATCGCCAAACTTCGAGTTGCCATCAATTGTTTTCTTTTTCTTTTTGCAATTTGTGTTCTGCGCTTCGCATTGTATTTACAGCTCGGTTTGGTTTTGTTTCTGTTTCAGAAAATTGCAGCTGTACTTAAAAATTTTGGTTTGGATTTCGGTATTTGGCTTTTTGCGTTTACTGTGCCTGCAAGAGTAGAGGATAAACCTTAAAAAATAATATGGGTGTTAGTAAGAATTGGAAAAAAGTAGTAATCGGAATAAAAGTAATTGTAATGCAGAGAAAAAGTGTGTGCAGCGGTTGGCGGAATTTCCCCTCAACAACAAAAAGAGCTACTATTAGATGGTCAATAATGAGTTCGGTTGTCCTCGGCCACCATCCACAGAGTTTGAATAATGCGAACACACAGAAGATTAACAAATAAAGCGCACATACAAATTGGCAAACACTCTATGCGCAGGCTGGCACAATGAGCACTCAAAGGATAATGCTAATGCTGAAATATATAAGCTCAGCCGCTGCATTGCGATGGCTAAAATCATTAAGCAATTCATGCAATGCAAACACAACAAGCTCTGGGCAAATCCCCTAATTTTTACTACAGCAAAAAAAGAAAAGTATAAAGGAAACAGGCAATTCTAAATAAATGTTCGTAAAGCATATTGTTTATTTTAATATTCGTTATTGAAATTCCTTTGGCGGGCGCTTATTTATTCAAAAGCATGCATGCATATTGACAGATTACAATTGTCTCTGCCCGCCCACATTCGATATTCAAATGCAAAAGAATAACATTAGCAGGCAAAGGCATTCGGATGGCGATGGAATATTTTGATAGCAGCCGGAAATATGTACGCACATCGAGTGCACACAGCTGCAGAGCAAACAACCCATCGCACCACACTAACGAACCGAACGAACGAACGACTCGCATCGAATAAAAGAATCCAAAATACATTCAAAACTTTCAACAAACGCAGGAGAGATGCACGAAAAATGTTTCAATGTGTGTCGGGTAGTATCTGTGTATCTCTGAACCAGTGCCCCGGCATCTGTATCTGATTCCGTTTCTGAGCATCTACATATATGTATCTACTGGGGGAGACGTACCTGTGGGCTCACTTGGAACTGCTGTATCGGATAGGCCACCACGCCGGCGGCCTGCGGAATGGCGGTGCCAGCCACGCCCGTTGCCATCTGCTGGGCAGGTGAGATCTGTGCCTGGGTGACGCCTTGCCAGGTGGCCGGAATCTGCACTCCCATGCTGAAACGAGGGCAGGGATAAGCCGAATATGAGCACACGTTGAGAAAATGTGTAAAGAAACCTTAACTTGGAACAAAAGTTTTTTATATTTATATTAAATATTTAACATTTTCAATCATCAATTTATATTTAACCTTATATTTATTTATTTATCTTGTTATATTTATAGTTTCTCTACGTGCACAGCTGCTGCCGCATTAACTACACTCGCTGATCCGTCCGTGGCAAGTCCCTGGAGCATGGTGTGCGCCACAATTACCACGGGCGTAGGGTGGTGGGAAAATGGTGGCACCCAACGACAGGACAGGGGGACATGCACGTAGTGGGGGGGGGGGCAGGGGACGGAAAACGAAATTTACGCGACTGCGATGCAAATAGCACGTTATGTTGACAGCCCGACGGACGCGGAAATGTATTTCATACGGCCGCAGATGAACGACGGTGCAAATGAAAAACTTTCGCAATTAGCAAATGAATTCAGCCATCCGTCATGCTGTCGTTGTCGTTGTCGTTGTCGGTGTTTGGTATTGGTGTTGCTGTTGCTGTTGCTGTTGCTGTTGGTGTCGCTTCTGGTGTTCAGCTGTTCCTCTTGTTGTTTCTGCCGATCCCCGGTGGCGGTTCAATCATTGCACAAAGTACACAACTGAAGCGGGTCGCAGTGAGTTCCGCTTGGTGCACAGAGCGAAAAGGAAGTGCTTTTACTTACTACCTTAATATATATTTTAATGGTAAATTATGAAATTCTTAACAGATATTTTATATTGGTTTATAAAATATGAAACACTATATAATTAATTAAAAAATTCTTCAATTAAACAATCTCTTTTCTCCCTACATTAAACCCGCTTCTAGCAAATACAATTATCCAGCGCTAATTCAGTGATAATAGAAGCTGACCCCATCCTTAATCCCAACCCCCTTTCCCTACTCACCCCATGTAGCCCTGCTGGTAGCCGCCGTATTGTCCAAAGTGGTAGCCCTGGATGCCCTGCAGGAACTGGTTCTGCACGGCGGCTGCACTGGCCGCCGCCGGAGTCACAGCGGCCGCCGTGGCCGAGGAGGCCTGGTAGGTGGGCGTGGGCGAGTACCAGCAGCCCGTGGCGGCCAGCTGTTGGCCATAGGCGGCGGCAGCGGCTGAGGCCCCCAATCCGTACGGGAAGCCGGCGGCAGCGGCGGCGGCACTGTTCAGCGCCTGAGTGGCGATGGTCTGCGCATTGTTGGGGTCGCCGCTCTCCTTGCCCCACGAGCACTTCACGGGCTGGGCATTGATTTCGGTGTTGTGAACGCCCACAATGGCATGGGTGGCCGCTTCCTTGGTGGAGAAGCTGTAACGAAAGTGAAGGATAAATCATGAGCAATCTCCCGGCCTAATCTGATAGTTTGACGACACAACTTACCGCACAAAGGCATATCCCTTGTCCTTGAAGACGCGGATCTCCTGTATCGCGCCGTAGGGGGCGAAGGTCTTTTGGAGCACCTCCTCGCTGAGGGCGGTGAGGGCGCTGTTGACGCCGCCCACGTAAACGGTGCAATTGGAGGGACTGCTCTGATTGTAGACCTCGTCGAAGGTCAACGGCTTGATGTTCTCTGGAAAGCGGGAAGTCCCGGGGTTACACAGTGCATTTGATGGATCTCGTTTTAATGTTGCCGCCGCCTCGAACGACAATTTATGGCTGGCAGTTTTTTGCGCCAGGGCCTGCCCTGGTTTTTATACTCCAACTGCATGATTAATATGCAAATTAATTAACGGATTTACCCGCAACAACAACGCAACGAGAGAGCTGCCCCGGCAACGTTTTGGTAATTAAAATAACCGCATGCACTTAGTCAATATGCTTGTGTGCGTGCGGTTCCCACCACATATGTAACGTATGTATGGGTGTGTGTTCGTGTAGGGCCGTGTGTTGTCGTGTGCGTGTGTTGAGAGGGGGGTGGCAACACCATTTACCGCTGCTTTCTTGTTGCTCCCGCCACCGTTGCATATTTAAAATTGTTGCGGTTGTTATTGCATTTTTTATTATACGTATTTTGTGGATGTACATTTTTCGTATGCCGTTTTATTGTCGCCATGCATACTTTTTGCACTCACTGTGTGCTCAGTTCACCGCATAAACACACACACTTACATGCGCATACATATGTACACAGTAATGGCCCGATCCAACCCCCATTGTCGTTGTCCTGATTGTCGTTCCGCATACGCCATGTATGCACGTATTTGTATGCAAAAGCTACACTAATTACTTCCTTTGAGGTTAAAACTAAATTTGCACTTTTAAAAATAATGTCAGCTTCGCGTGTTTATGTCTTTGTTTAGTTACTGCCAGCATTTCCCGGCATTGTTCGACAGGCTGGGAATTATACCCTAATGACAGCCACCAAAGATGCATAGATCGATGTGTGGCGAATTTGGAGTGTAGAGTGCGTTGTTCCTCGGCTCCTTGTGGATCACAAAACCAAAGTCAGTCGCAATTGTTTCAGCCCACTTAACATAGGCTGTTAATGGCAGCCACCCGTTCTCCTTCCTGGGCAGGCCATCAAAATGCCATTGCAGGATGTCTGGATTTGTGTGGCTGCTTTTTGTTTTGCTTTCGACTGCGCAGCGAACATGCCAAGAAACACACAAAAATATGGCTCAATGACATGCAACAGGATTGCTATACACAAACACACACACACACGCACTGCTGCAGGACACACTCAAACAAAGAGGACTTGAAGAAAATTTGGTAAAAAAAAATATGAACTTAAATAGAAATTTTAGAAATTTTAAATAAATAAAGATGTTACTTTTAAATTATAAAGTTTTTACGACAAAACAGATTTTAAACTACAAAAGGATATTTATGGTCTTAAAATCCTTTCAAAATCTAGTTTGATTAAAAAAGATTACATGCGTACTTCACAAGGTTTTGATATTTTCTAACAAGCTAATCCCTTTAAGACCCTTTCACCTTAATCACTTTTTTTCCAAGTGCACAATCATTCACACAAACACTCACTAACGCATTTGGGGCTGGCAGAACAACAATCAAAGCTCGGTGGCGAGGGTGCACCGAAAAAGGACGAAAAACTAACAAGCTCGCAAATACTTTTGAAAGCTTTTGCCACAAATGTATGCGCTTTGGCCACGCACACACACAAACACTCAGGCTAAATAACAACCACAGCCAACACACACTCGCCTCTCGCATGCAAAGGAACATTGCATACTTTGCAGCGCCATGTTTCACTAATTTGCACTCTACCTTGTGTGTTTGTGCGCCTCCATTTTTTTCCCCGTATTATTTCCACTTTTTGTTTTCTCTAATTTCTTTTTTACGCTATTAAATGGGTGTAATTAAATTTTGAAAATGCAGCCAACGAGCCGAGCCGCACGCCCTACGTGCTTAGCCTTGAGGCAACTCGGCCAACTCGGCCAACTTGGTTAACTTGGCCAACTTGGCCGGCTCTCGTTTCATGTCCACTTTCGGTCCCATGTAAGTGCGCCAGCGTGGCCATAATTATCGCACATTTTTGTCTACGACAAACCATGTGCATTCTGCACCCAGCACCCATTCCACATTCGCATTTCATTCCTGAGGGCGGGCAGACACAAATAATTGAAGTCTGGTCAGCCAGCCAGCCAGCCCGAGGGCCATTATGGGGGCAAATAGCGAATGGCACATCGACTGGCTTGCCACTGGCTGGCAGGTGCTCCCATTTTTCCCGACGATTTGAAATTTTAATGAGCAATTACAGGCATGTAAAACTAAATCATGAAATAATCACCAAATCATTAACATAAATAATTCACATTTTTACACGCAGCAACGGTGGCGGTGGCAAGAACAACATGAGCCTCGAGGACGTGGCCGGCACTTGAGGAAATTCAAAAGTAATTAATATGCATGGAAATGCTCGTTCGTTTGGGGGGCGTGGCTTCAACGAAGTGTCGAGTGTCGCAGGGGGGGCGGCAGATGTCTCGCATGGGCGTGGCAATGTGCTAATTTGAATGCGCGTAAAAACAAAATTGACATATAATTTAAATAAATATTTGTCGTTAATCAAATTAATTGTTTTGCTTTATAATTTAAATTGTTGAGACTTATTTTGAAGTGATTAAATGTCTATCGCGAACATTAATTATAAGACTTTAAATATATTTCGCACTTTTTAACAAGATAAACCGAAAATGTGTATAATTTAACACTAATTTTTATTTATATTTTCTTTTTTATCCCTTGAAATTCTGCACTTTATTTTCGCAAACCCTTCCCTCGACTATCCACACTTAGTGCCATTTTCCTATCCACAAAACGCATCCACAGGCATTTAAACTTTTACTTAATTGTGCGCAACTCTGCATAAAATCTTGATTTATTGCGTCAACTGGCAACTCTCGGGTAACGAGGGCATGTAACTCCGACTTCCGCAGGTATTTCCCTCCCAAATGCCACCACACAGACCCCGCATTCCGAGTCAAAAGTCAAATAGTTTTCGCAAAGAAATTTGTCATACAACATCGTCGACGTCTTTGTGCGCCGCTGTCGTCGGCATATTGTTTCTGGTTAATTAAGTTATTACCATAATGAGCTTGCAGGTATTCCGGGCCTTATTTATGGCCATGCACTGTGGAATAGAGTGAAGTTCGGCCGCTGACAAAAGGTGGAACTTTGTGAAAAACTTTCCCTTTCGGCGGAAAGGGGACAATAAAAAACAAGGGCCTCGGCAAATGCGTTTGTTATAAACCCCGTGGAAAATCGACGAAGGACGCTGCGAGGAGGAGGAAACTTTTAGCCCCAGCACGAAATTGCAGAGCGTCGCCAAAATTGTCACAACTGTAAAATGCGCAATTGCGCCGGATCGTAAATCTCTAGCAACAATGGGACTGGCAGGCACACACAGTGAGGCACATGAGTGGCTCACTAAACGCGGACGGACATAAAATGTGCAGCCTGCTTAAAACATAAAAATGCCGGGCCAACTCGGCTGGATTGCCAAAAGAATCGAGCAAAGTGGCTGCGTAAAACATGAAGTAATGTGAATGCCAAATGCGAAATGAGTTGAGTGCTACAAATCGTAAAGTTTGCCAGCGGCAACAACTAGGCGTGGCCATAAAACCCACGGTCTGACCCCAAGCCTTTCCCCTGCATATGTGAGCGAAACATAAAACCCTTTGGCTGTCCTTTAATTTTTTTTGTGCCGACTCAGCCCTCCTCAGTGCCCACTCTTCTCGAGGCGATCAAAAAATCAAAATTATTTCTCTGTCAAATTGCTAATAATAACTTGTATTACAGGCTCCCCAACTACCGCCCGGTAATTCGGCTCCAGAGCGGCATCGAGCAGAACAGACAAAACCGTGACACAGTCAAATAAACAATGAGACCAATAAAAATACGCTTAAGCTTTCATAGGCGTTTTTTATGACAACAATATAAATGCAAAGGGAAAATATTATATTCGGAGAGGGACCCCGGATGCCGCCGCCGAACCCTTGCCCAAACTTTCGGGTCTCTGCACGATAAATTCCACCTTGGCTCAAACTATGTAGTTTCCGTCTCCCCTGTCTGGGCGTGTGGGAGTTTGACTTGAAGAATGCCAAATGTTTGTTGTATAACCGGTCTCTGTGTGTTTGTGCGCCTTTTATGATAATAGTTTCGTGTTGGCCAAATTTATTTATCTGATTTGGTCGGGCCACCGTTCGCCTCTGTGTGTGTTTGTGTGTCTAACAAATAAAAATTATGTTAAAACATGCAAATATGCGTTAAGTTTTGATTTATGAAAGACAAACGAGGGAAGCCCCGCGCATGTTTGTACGCTGTTAATAATGATTACGCCCCCGGGCTAAGTATATAGTTACGGTTACGGCTACAATCGGATGTCTGTGCGGTTGACAACGAAACCAAAGGACGCAAAAGGGAACCCAAGCCGTGGCCATAAATTGGGGGGGCGTGCCACGAGGCCTAAATGAAAATTGATTTGCCGGGGCCTAATTGAATGCCTCTCTGGATGGTTTTTATATATTTTTGGGTCGCTGGCGTCTGCCGCCTGGCGACTAATTGAAAAAGTTTAAACCAAATTGGGTACAGCCCATTACGGAAATTAAGCGCGTGCGGTTAAGAAAGGACAAATATTAAGAAAACATAATCTGCCAGAAAATTTGTACGACGTTTATAAATAGCGCTCGGTTTTCCTGAATTCCCAAACCGCCATCCCATCCGATCCCATCCCCTATCCGCTCTCGCAGCCTCCTGCCTGGCACAATGCCTGTGTCAGGCCACCTTTGGCATTCATTGCCATAATTTCCTGTAATAAGACCGACGCGTCGTCTGGCTCTGGCTCAGGACTCTGGACTCTGGCCTGGACTCCGGGGGTGTACGCACACCGGAAACTGTGCTGGCCTGCCGGCTGGGGTGACACTCATGATTTCCTTACCTTTACTCGCCGGCGGTTTCCGTGTGGCCCAATTCGTGCGAATTGAGCGGGAGCCAAGCCACTGGCCATTCATGGCCGTAATGGCGCTCTCGGCTTCCTGCGGGGCGATAATGAAGACAGAGACACGGTCAGAAGCAGAGTCGGCATAAAGAGGGCACGGAGAAAAAACTATCGCTACGGAAGTGTCATCGAGGTGTTTTTTTAAATATTATTTAACTTTAAGAAACCATATTAAAGGTTACCATTAACTGAAAGTACAATATTTCAAATAATAACAAGCAAAGAATAGTGATTCTGTTTCTTTAAATTTTAAATAGAGCTAGTCTATAGATTTATTCAAACTTTATCTAAAATAATTCAACATTAGGCTTATATTTTTTCTCCGTGCACTGCCAAAGTCAGAATAAAGAGCCTGCGCACGACTGCATAAATATGCACTTAAATATGCTAATGCCAGTGGCAGTTCTTACCGATTTCTTGATGAAGGACACAAAGCCATAGCCCTTCGACTTCAGGGTTTGTGGATCGCGCACCACGCGGCAGTCGCTGAAAATAAAAAATAAGAGAAGAACACGAAATGTAAACATTAAAGGCCTGCAACTGAGTTCCTCAAGTCTTAAATGTATTTCTGCGGCCGCCAAGCCACCCTGGCAAACTTTAAAATTTATGCAAATTCCTCATAAAGACATCTCTCTCCGGGGTCTCCGTCCCGGTCTTTGTCTCCGCCTGCCCGACGTGTTCAAATATTTCCCTTCGAGTACAAAATACAAATATATATTCTGTCTGAGTTTGCCGGCGTGGGCGTGGCCCTCTTGTAATTCGGAAATTAGAAATCTGACCTCATGCTGGAAACTTTTTATTTATCTTGCAGTTTTGGGGAAACTGCCGAGCTGCCAAGAAGCCATGCGGCTTAAACGACTCATCTCATCTCATGTCCGGACTTTAAGATAACGACAAAGTTTTGATGAATTTTTATTTCATCGCAACCACTGTTGATCTTCCGTGACTCGTTCCTGTGTGAAATCGAACTGCGGTCATTACGCTTAGGGTCCGGCTCGTTTCTTGGTCACTTGTGCCAATTGGACGACTTCCGGAGTCGACGCCTAGTCGGGGTCTCCAATTGATTTCCCCCAACGTTGGCTCTACTACGACTTCTCATTTGGACAATTGGGGCCTCGACACCGCACTAAACCGGGCTGCCAGGAAACTTTGGCAATTACCCCCGGTCCGGCAGTTTACTTTTCATTTATGAAGCATAAACCACAGCGGCGGCAAAGTTGGCGACGCTGGCCGGCCACTTTTTTTTATGATTATTATAAGTAAAATGCCGGGAGACCCGCCGGGGTTTGGCTTCGGCTCCGGCTTCAGCTTTGGCTTTGGCTTTGGGGGGTTTGTTGCCAGGACTTATTAAATATTCACACGCGCCGCGCATTTAACAAAACGAAACAAAAGTGCGTCGTCGGGGCCCAAACATAATGCCAAAACCAGGCAACACCAAAAGCCGGGCCACAATGCAAAAAAAAAAGGAACGGAAACCAAGAGCCAAAAAAAAAAAAACAAGGAAAACAAAAAAATAAACCAAGAAAAAGGGCAAACAAGGCCAGGCACGCATAAAAGTTTTGACAGGCGGAGAGGGGACATCTTGATCCCTGGGAGCCGCACGACCGAATCCTGCCGACTTTGTGCGTTAAGCGTTTTGACATGTCGGCTAGCAGATCGACTCGGGCCCCCAAAAGAAAAACCAAAGAAATAAAGTTCTTTAAGCCAGCAGCAACCGGCGGCATTTCCCACCTTCCCCACCATCCCGAGGCATTCCATTCCCGGCAGATAATCAGCCGGCGACGTGGGCCGAGGACTATCGGTGATAATGATGTCAGCGATAGCTATCACAAAGGTGCCAATCGATTGCTCAATAGGCCTGAAATGCGTAGCCATCGATACAGGCTGTCAACAGTCAGTGATGGGAAGGTATCACATATCACATTCGAGGTTAAAATATAGTCATGTGATTTCTTTATGATTAATATGGCTTATTTTGAGAGGTTTCTAAAGCTTTGCTAGTGGATTTTTTTCTCCCTTAAATTTAAATTAAACTTGTATTTATATAAGCTCAATTTCAGTCATCACTGGCTTGATTTTCTCAGAGATTTTATCCAAAACATGACCAGCTCATTAACGATTCAGACGAACCCTTTAGCCCAATCAGGGCCAGAGTCATTAGAATGATTTTCAAATTATTAAAATTTAAATTGGCCATCGGCTGGAAGATGAGCTGAGCAGATTGCCTGATGGACTGGCTGACTGGATTCAGAGGAGCGGCAAATCCGAAAATCAAATACTTTGGCGTAATTTTTGATAAGCCGCCGCAGGGCCTCCCTTTGAAAGGAGGCGCTGCTCCCAAGAGACGGACTAACATTTTGACTCGAAACTTTGCGATTAAACAGAAGTTAATTAAGCCAAGTTTTTGATGCTGTCGTTGCCACGGGAGAGAGGCGAGGCGGTAAGGGGGCTAGTGACTTTGCCTTTTCAAGCCGAAAAATAGCAACTTAAATATTTGAATGGCTCCTCTTCGCTTCCGCTTCCTTTCGCGGGGCGACACTTACAGGCAGAGAAAAGAGTTTGCCGAAAAGTGGCATTTGCATAAATTCATTTTTTGCCGCTCGGTTATGAATTTTTTATGGGAGCCTCCACACGCGCCTGCCAATAATCAGGGAATGTGTGACAGGAAAATTGTCGCTGAAAAATGCTACGTAGCGGAGGAAGAGAAATAAAAGCTGCAGAATGGAGAACGGGTGAAAGGCAATTCCCAGTTAACTGGCAAATGGAAAATTTGCATTTTAATACTTACGAGATTTCGCCGAATGGTGTGAATGCTTCGCGCAATTGCTGAGTTTCAATTTCTGAGCTCAAGTCGCCGACAAAGATGTGGAATTGTTCTGCAAGAAAAAAAAGAAAGGAGAAAGAGAGAGTGCCAAGTTGAGTATCGGGGTTTTTCGCAGATTTTCACAGATTTTCGGCGAAGGGTTCGCCGCTGGCGCATCGTGAATCGCACAAAATATGTGCCAGATAAAAACGCAAATCAAAAGAGAATCCCAAGTCATGCGCTTTTATTTCGCAATTTATTGCCACCGCTGACGCAGTGCTTTAATGCATATTCACAAAAAAACACAGCGAGAGAGGGAAAAAACGTAAGTCCCCAGGGAGATGGAAGTTTTTCATACATAATTTTATGCTGCATAAGCAGAGATAAGTTAATTGAAATCACAAAGGAGCCGCCGAGCAGATTGATGGGTTCAAAGAATGGCGGGAAGCGATGACAAAACTTGCCGAGTCTTCAACGGGACTCTGTATTAGTTTTCAAAAGCGTCGCGCAAAACTTTGCCAACTGTGTGTGCTTTTCTGCTCAGCGCCCAGCCCGCGAAGAACGTTCCCATTAATACTAATTAACCCATTCATCTAAGTAAACTTTGCTCGCTCGGATCTTCTGGCCCCATCATCCAGCCGAACATCATGTACACATGCACAAGCTCAAAGCCGCTCGCCGTCATGCAGACTGCACAAGCACAAGTGCACCGGGTGATGGGCAGGTTACACCCAACCACACACTCAAAAGTCAGTCCTATACACTCGAGAAATTATATGGAAAATAATAGACAGAAAGTTAATTCCAACTCAAGGTTTATTATTTAAGAAATCCTTAAATTACAGTCTGAAAAAGCAGCAAGCTTGGACTTAAAAAGCCTGATCTTCTAGGAAAACCCAGCATTTTTGCTAAGTATTCCTAATACAATCCTCAACCTGAGTAATGATTATTCTTACAGTGTACACTACACAGTTGCAAACTCGCATGCAAAGCAAACACACACTCAGACCAACACACCCGCACGAATTGCAATCATTTATTATTATTTTTGTGTGCTTTGTCTCTTTGGCACAGCAAAAAAAAAGTCGCGGCTGAAGAGGAACTGAGGGGGCGAAGGGGTAGGGAAAATGCTGGGGGTGGTGCCTTGGGTGGCATGGCGCTGCGCCTCGTTGTCGTTGTCGTTGTCCTTCGTGCGCTCTGAGCTCCGAAAACTCACAGCCAAGACTTGGCAAAGGCAAAGCCAAAGCCAAAGCCCGGCGACGCACGTGGGGTGGTAATGGGTTAAGGGCCAATGCAATGGTGGGGCCTTTTTCGGTGCGGGGTTTTCCCAGCCACCGGCAACCCCGCATACAAGCACACAGAGAATTCTTACCCTAAATAATTAGCACTATTCAGCTGGGGCCCACTGACGACAACGACGACAACGACAACGACGACGACGACGACATTCGAGGCTGACATCGCCGATGGGCGCGGCTGATGGGCGGGCCAACCCCCAAAACAACCCCCCTCCGCCTCGGCCGACGGCCTTGCCTGCTGCACGTGCAGAAATTAACATTTCCGGTAATTTTGCGAAAATGAAAAGCAAAGCGAAAAATTAACGGCTACGTCGTCGTCGTCGTGGCCGCAGCGAAGGCAAAATGCGAAATGCGGAAAGCTTTTGTGTTAAATAAATATTAAAAGGAATTTCCCAGAGCCAGAGCGGAACTGATGGAGACGTGTGGCAGGAGCTGGGTGGCGGAGGAGGAGCGTCGGCTGAGTAAGTTGAATCGTTGTGATGTGCGGCCTGTTGGCCTTTTAAAAACACAAACCGAACGAGTAAATCTCTGCGTGTTCGCATTTACAAATGTACGCATTGGTGCAGTGAGAAAAATTGGGGGGAATTTAAAGACTATAAAATAAAGATATTTAAAATTTTAAAGGAAAAATACGGAACACGAAAACAAATTACATAAACTCTTGTTTAAAAATTATTTATTTATTGAGACACTCTTTAATGAGTTGTTTAGTTTTATAAACCCATTAACAATTAGGTTCTTGGTAAGTCAATCACATTTTCCCTCAGTGCTCCTGTACGTGTGTGCGTTTCCACTTTTTATTTAATTGGAAATTGCGTATACGCCACCGTTAATGAGCCCATTGTAATCGCAGCGGCAGAGCAGAAGAGCGCGGCTTAGTCTGCCGAGGCAACTCGACTCAACTTGACTCGAGTGGTTGCCGTTATTGTAAATCAATCGGCGAGGTTCGCTCAGGTTATTGCTTTCGCCCTTTTGCACATGGCCTGGCTCAAAGGAAAGAGCCTGGCACGCAACTTGCGAGCTGCGAGAATTGCGAGCACATATCCTTGGGTTACGGGTTACAGTTAAGCCCGGCTGTGTGTGTGTGCGGGACAGACAAACGAGGCGGCCACTAATTGCAGTCAAAGGCTGCTTTAAATTTGCACTGCGCCAGAGCTCGATTGGCAGCTCACGGGGAAAGAGAGAGGCAAACGGGTGGTGGTCCACCCCATCGCCTCCTGGCAGCGGTGTCAGCATGTCAGGCGATGGCAGCTTTTCATTTCTTTCGCTCGCTTCCGTTGCTCCTTGTTCCATCGGCTCGTTGGCTGATTAAAACGTTGCGTATGTAATGAGTTAATTAAGTTTTTGCCATCGTTACAGTCACCCATTGTCGTTGTCACACACACAGGCAGTTATGTGTACATAAATTAATCATAAATCCTTGCTAGCTGCACGGCAGTTACAAGTGTTTTGTATATTTGCCGAGAACGCTCCGGTCCCCCTTTCAGCTTGCCTGCGAGAGCGTTAACAACCAACTGAGCCAGGTGAGTGAGCCAGCTCTAGCTGGGATCGAGAGTGGCAGAAGGAGGAAAGGAGCAGCCAGGTGGGGAGCAAGGAGTCGCCGTTGGACTAAGTGTGTCAGCAAGGTTGGCTGCCGCCTTTCGAATGCCTCCTGCCACGCCCACTTGTACCATTTGATTAAAGACGGAAGCTACTCAGGATGTAGACACGTGTATGTGTGAACAGTGAGAGAATAAGTTGAAATGAATTATATAAAATATATTAAGAGGGGAAAAAGAATATATTCTTAGTTAATTCAATAACTTTGTAACCTATTTTTAGATCTCTAAGTTCATAGTAATTTCTCTAGTTAAGTTTAACGCCAAATTATAATGCATTAACTATTTATTTATAATTTTCACAGTGCACAACTATTCCATTTTACGCCTTGACTTGCCTGGCTGCTCTGCTGCTGCCACTGCTTTGTTGGCTTTAGTTGTTGTAAATTTTATGTTATCCGCTTTCATTGTTTGCTTGCCTTTATTTATGTTCCCCACTGTCTTTGGTGTGTGTGTGTGTGTGAGAGAGTTTACTGATTTGCCGCTGTTATTTATGCGTTTGTGCTAAACCTTATTTCCTGTTTGTCTTACATAAGCTGCAGCGCTTAATTACACGCAACCCCATCGAGGACACGATTCCGGGGCAGGATGTGGCCGCCTGATTTTACCCCTGGGAGCCAAATTTCGACCCGCCGCCAAGATATATGTGCCATCGATGTGGACCCTAATGTTTTATTGACCGACCGACCGGCCGCCTGCAATCTCATTTGGCAATTCACTTTGTTCCCGCTGCCTCCGTCCGATACACAGCATAACTGACCACACGGCGTATGCGTAATGGCAATTATGAACTCGCCGGCTAAGTGGGGGAGTGCATTAAAGCTAAAAGCGCTTAGCCGCCGGTCGAAAAACCACCAGCTGACCGACTGATACCGCCCGCTGTGACAGAGAAAGCCCCAAACAAGCAAAACATTTTGACGCCAACAACCGCAAAACGTGCTGGCCGCCCGCCCAGCTTCCACATCCGCATCAGAGACCCGGGGCCCGCCCACAACTTAACCCAAAAATTGATGAATATGTAAGCAAATACGAAAGACTAACACGCAGCGGGTTGCCAGGCAAATATACATACATATACGGATGCGTATATATAAAAAAGGATCAAAGTCCTGAGGCGCGTTAATTTTCCCAGACGTCAGCAGGAAAAGTTCGGGCAACCCATCAAGCCCCGCCGCCCGCCACAGGCTGCTCTCCCCCCTTCCTGGAATATGAACCGGGCCCACAAATTATATTGAAATGTTAATAATCCAGTTGCTTAGACGTGCTGTGCCATCCCGGGATGTCCGAAAAGGACAACTCAACTGTAAAAGGATATTTACATGGAGATTTGTATGCCGCTGACTTATGACTTTGATCAATGCCAACCCTGCCGGCAGGATGGATGCTTGGCTGAATGGCTGGTCCCAATCAATTGGGTTCTTGCCGCATTTATGTCCTTCGGAGAGTCACTTATGCCCACAATTTGGCACTGCGGTTATCTGGGGGATATACACAAGCCAGCTGATATATCGCAGGGACGGCGGTTCTGGCTCAGCAAATCTTTAAATTAAATTCTCTTTGCTCAAATCAGGGCGCATTATAAAGTATAATGTGCTTTTAATTTCATTCATTTGCATGAAACGCGCAGAATGGAAGCGGAGCGCGGACACTGGACCCTGCTAAATGGAACTAAAAAATCTAATTAGCGCTGGCCGCTGCAGAAGTCGACTTAAAGCAAACTTTGCGCTTTAATTTCATCTTGATTACGCCCTCTCGCCCTGCAATTGCAGCTGTGTGTGCCGCCTGTTTGTGCAGCAAACTCGAAGCTTGAAACTCAAAAGCCAATCAACTTGACTTGCTAATGAAACAGCCAGCAGTCACTTTAAGGCATTTCAACTCTCGACTCGTTGTCGCCATTAGCCGTGCCGCCTTGCCGCTGATAATGCTGATTTTTAATGCTGATTACCGCAAGCTGCCAGGCCGCAATCCTTTGCCACCTTTTTTCCATCCATCCCCTGGGTCTTAGATAACCGAGCTCGGAGTCAGCATCATTTCCGCAAGTGTGCGTGGCATTTAAGTTGCCACTTAAATGAGCCCCAGTCCTTAGTATTGCGATGGTGCAGAGAGAAAATAGCACCTAAGATTTAAGGCTTTAAGGAATTGATTTAAGCTCAGTATACATAATAATTTTATAAGAATTTAAGCTTAGTTAAACTTCAATCTTTTCTTTACTACAAAATATCTTGAAATCCTATATTTAAACTTCTTGTACACCTTCAAGGCTTTCCCTAGGCTTTCCCCTCAGTGTTCTTCTGGTGGCAATAACCTTGTGGAAAAGGTGGCATGGTTGGCGGTCGGGTGGTGCAGCCTCATCAAGTCGTCGCGTCGCTCAGATCAAATGAAAATTTCATTGTGTTGTGACTCGCTTTTCCATGAGCTTCCTTTGCTGGGGCTGGGAAGTTGTGCGCGGAATTTCGCTACCTTTTCATGTTTTCGTGACTGGCTGCGGAAACTTTTTGGGAGCAGTGCACTATTCCCTTTCTCTCTCTCTCTCTCTGTGTGTGTGTGTATTATTGTTGCTGTTTGTGTTGCCACCGGCGTCGTCTTCTCCGTTCGTCTAACGTGTAAAACAATGACTCATTAAGACTCATCTAAATTCTAATGAGATTCAGTAACTATTAAAAACAAAACATGACAGAGGCAAAGGCTGAGGCGGTGGCAAAACGTAAACGCAAATGCGGCAAAAGGGTTGCTGCCCCGAGGCCATGCCACCCCGCTCAGACCCAGACCCAGGCCCAAGTCCAACCCCCCAAACATCATCCCCGGCAATCCTCGACTCTTATCAGGGTCTCGGAGTCAAGTCCCGGGTCCCTTTTAGTGCTGACTCCGCTAGAGGACTTTAAGTGTTGGCCAAACTTAAATCATTTGTATGCGAGCCAACAGTCGGGCCTTTAAACAAATGTCAATAATTTGATTTAAATGTGGCAGGGTCCCTGGTCCCACATTCTGCTTGCAGATCGCGTGCGAATTTCGCATTTAAATGCCAGTAGCCTACTGCCAGCTATTTTCCTATTTCCCAACTCTCCAAGCTCCTGCTCCTGCTTCTGCTCCTGCTCCTTGGGTTTGACAATCGTGTGAAGAGACAATGCAACAGCACTATAGGAGAACAGGAGACGACACTGAATTTGCGTAGCCGGAATCGAAAAAAGGCAGGACAGGCCAAGAAATGCAGCAAGCTGGGAAGGAGGGGATGTGTTGCCATATAAATTAGAAATTGCACACAGAGAGACACTGCGAACTGGGAAATCGAAATGAAAATTGCGTGTGTTTTGGCCAACGAACAACAAGAGCAGCAAAACAAACTATACAGATCACTGAAAGAAAATAGGCCGGCTTCATTGTTATTATATTCTCTTAAGACTCTTTTAGCTTGAGATATATAGCCTTTCAATTTGCTATTTAAGAAGTGAATGATTTCTACCAAAAACTTCAACTTTAACTACCTTTTTAAAACATTCTCCCGTAGTTAGATCGATTTTTCTCCGTGCTGTTTTGGGTTCCCATGTGTTTGCTCTGGGCTCTGGGTTAGTTATAACCCCCTCAGACACACACACGCACTGCAGAGTTATAGACAACATCCCCGCCAGCCGCCACCCCCCGGCGAACATTTAACGCTGCCGTAAGCGTTTGCACATCGCTTAGGGGGAGACACGGGGGTGGGAACAGCAAGCAAACCCGCTCGGAAAATGTATCTGTCGCTGTTGGTGGGTAGCACATGTTAAAGGTAAACTCGACACAGGTGGGGTGCGCCCTGTGTGCCAATCTGCATATTTGTCGGGCGCCACGAAATGTAAAGCAAGTAAAAACCTGGGTCAAATTGCGGTTACCGTTTTTATTTTCCGCCGCCAACGGCTTTCCCTCTCTTTCCGACCCGGCGCATCCATTACACTCATTGTCTCTGTCGCTCGGCCAGTTCACCTGTATGTGTGTGTGTAGGTGTTGATATATCCTTTGTGTCGGTCGGTGTGTCGTGTCACTCGTTAGGCACCCAAAAACGACGGTGTGGTAATAGTTATAGTGATAGTAATGGTGGCACACGGGGAAACTCCATTTCCCAACTCCCAACATATGCGTCTGGGAGGGGACTAGAGGGACTGGACTTTGGAGCTCGGGTTCGGTTTCGGGTTCAACGATGGGCGTTGGAGTGTTAATTGTAAAAGGGTTCTCGGGCTTATTCATGGCAAAGCTGGCAAGTGACTTCATTTAGTTTCGCACGTTTGCAGTTAATTAATTTGGCTGAAGCGGAGGTAAGAGGCATTAAAGGGAGGCCCGAAATGAGATCATTCAAGTGCTCAGCGATTTAAGCTGAAGGATTACAAAGAAAAGTAATTAGAAATAGAAGATACAAAGGGAATTTTGATAACTAAATTGATTTAAAATGTCAAGGTCTAATAAAATGAATATAAAATCACAAAAAATTAATGAAAATCTCTTTAAAGAAACTTTCTACGGAGAGTTCTTAATATATAAAAGTAATAAATTAAAAAAATAACCATTTCAGTTCAAAGCCAAGTAGAGAATTTTTCCTTATTTTTTCACCCCTTCAACTAACAATGAAAAATACAACAAAAAACAAATAGGGAAAACGCATAGAAATGCCAAAATCAAATTCAAAACTTGCCGCTGAATGAAATGTTGAAATTGCACAACCCGCGTCTGGCATTTGCCACACACACCCACACGCGTAGATGTATTTGGAAAAGCGGCCGGCATGCTGACCACCGCCATACCCCTCGCCCCTCTTGCACCTACAAAGCTTGTTACCTTTTTTTTCAGACAGCTGCGCAGCTGCTGCACTTTATTTCAGTCACTTGCTTTCCATTTTTTTTGCCCCAAAATTCTCGCTATTTTTTTCTTCGTTGGCCACGAGTGGCTTGTTTTTGCCATGTTCCCAGCCTTTTGCTTTGCTCTCCGCTCCCCCTTGCCCAGCCTGGCCTTTATTTTTTCGAGTGTATGTGTGCGCGCGCCTTGTGTGGATGCCGCTTTTGTGTGCAAGTGCGGTCATTTAATTTCGATTTGTGTTTTAGATTGTTTTGTGTTGCATTTGTTGATTTTTGCCATTTAAATAGAAATTTTTATTTTCTACACGTTCCCATGGCCGTGGCCCCCAGTTGTGGATTTGGTTGTGGATGTGGATGTGGATGCCCGGCTGCAGCCGTCGCCAGTTTTTTGTGCCATTGTTTTTACTGGCCTTTTTTTTTTTTATTAACGCATGTCCATGGGGCATTGCCAGCGCGAGCCCGGCAAATTGGATTTCTTTTTTCGGACATTTGAAACTGACGAGCGTCGGCTGGGGACCAGGGACCAAGGACCACGGGCCGGGCACCACCGATGTGCGGCATCCGCAGGGACCTAGCTCAAAATATATGCAGCTCCCGTGCTGCGACAGCCCAGCCCAGCCCAACACCCCCGAGAAAAGCCACCCAGCAGCAGCGTTTCTATTAGCTACGCGCATTCATAAGAGCGGAAATTTAATCTATGCCACAGTCGCTTTCATTTATTTTTTTTCGTTGTATCTCTCTCGCTTTTGTCAATTTAAAGCTGCCGGCAAATGCCATCAACTGGCAACTGGCAATGTTCGTTAAATATTTAAATTGGCGCACAACTAATGAAATAAAACCAATGCGGGGGAGCGATGTCAGGGCGAATCCCAAGTGGCTTCAGTTGGTTAAATTTGTGCCGGCTGCTTGGTTCGTTCGCTTCGCTCTGGTTGTGGATTTGGATTTGGATTTGGTGGTCTTTAATGTCTCCGGGGCATCGGTGGGCCATGTCATTTCGCATAATATGTATCAGTTACGTTTTTTATAAATTAGTCAATGGCGGAAAATATCTGCATTTCCATCAGTTTATCAGGTTACCTGATGGGTTTTGTAGCTGACAATGAAAGTGGAATAAATGCAAAGCCATGAATAAGTTATTTGATATTCTTACAAATGTTTTAAATGGGAAAAGGTATATTTACCAGATATCCTTAAAGCCGTAGCTATAAGTTAGAAAATCCCCTCATTAATTCATTATCTCTTTAACTGGTTCTTGCAGTGTAGCTCGCTTACCCGCATTCAGCTCACGTAGCATCTTGCTTTAAATGCTTAAATAGAAGCAAAGCCAGCCGAAAATCAACAATAACAAACGAGCCACAATCCGGCAGGCACTCACTCACATATACACGCGGCCCAAAAATTGGCATAAATAAGTAAAGCGGCAGCAGCGCCAAAGTCAACGTCAACGCTCCCAGTTCGCCATATTGCGCATATGGTGTGTGTGTATTCAGGGGGTGTGTGTGTGCGTGTGCCAGTCTGGCAGTGTGTGCGTGTGTGTCTGAGGGCAGTCCTCTGCCCGTCCGTGTTTGTGTATTTACTCAACTGCTGTACCCAAAGCGCACTTGAGTGTGTATCATCATCAACATCAGCTGCTCTTCAGCCCACACCCAGGGCCAGGAGCGGCGGCGGCGGCGGCAGGAAAAACCCAGGACCCCAGACCAAGTTGAAGTTGCCGACTCCGAGGTTCTGAAACCGCCGGCAGCACTAAAGATACAAAGCTGCAGATACAGAGCCAGAAGAGTCCCGGCAGTCGGCTGGCGGCCCACCTCATCCTCATCCCTGGCCAAGTCCCATTCTGTGGCCACTACAGTGACAGTATCTTTGGATGCTTAACAACATTACAAGCTGACTTATGAAAGGGAATGGGGATGGGGCAGGACATGGGTAAGCCTGGGTGAGAGGTGGTCCCCTGCAATTTGACTTGACTTTTACGTATCGTCAAGCACTTTTCTGGTTTTGCCCACTCGGGGGACATTTGTCAGTCGAGAGACAAATTTAATTTCTGCTATTTTCCGAGCTGCTGCGATGTCTGCGCTCAGATATGAATTGCAATGAAAGTCATACTCGACATGTATGACGAGATGGTCCGGTTTTGGTCGGAAAATACGGGCTGGCTGGCTGGCTGGCTGGCTGTGGCTGTGGCAAACTCGTTTTTAATATGCAGCCAGCCAGCAGTGGGCGCACGCAGCGTATGCGTAATTTTATTACAACTGCAGTAGCAGGGCAATGAAATGAATGCGAACTGAGGGCGAAACTATTCTCCGGTCCTAGATCATTCCATCCCTCAGCCGCGTGGGCGTGTGGCCTCACAGAATTCATTTCGCATTTAAATTGCTGTTCAGAGAGCAATTAGCCGAAATTATTGTTGCTACGTGTGCATCGTCACTTGGCATCCCCAAATTAGTGGAGCCAGAGCCACCATGGCGAATGCTTAATGCGAGCAAGGGCGCCCATTATTCAGGCGTCCCCTTACCGCCCTCCAAAAAATGCTGATTTGCGGTTCTCCAAACCCCTAACGATGCGAGATCCCAAACACTAGCCCCACCAAAATTCCCAATAATTTACCGAGCCAACAAAAAAATAGACGCAAAAGTCGGGGCTAAGTCGAGACGATGGCAGAATTATGCCAAAACAAATCAAGCAAATAAAAATATCACAGCCACAAAATCAAGGCAAAGCACACGCAGCGCGCTGCACAGTGGGGTGCTTTTGGGGCGGAGAGGCAGTGTGGCGGCGTGGTGGTGCCGCAAATGCTGTGCTTAATAGGCATCAGCTGGGTATTAAGTTGTTGTTTTTTGTCATCGTCTTTGCCACTCCTTCGCAGCATGACAACCTTTTTTTTTTACGGCCGAAGGACGGCAGGAAGCGAGAGTCCCGAATCTCAGGCGTTTTGACAAGCGCTTGCCCTTGCCGTGAATTCAACAAACAATTTGCGGAATGCCATTAGGTGACGCCTATTGCTGAAATTATCTCTGGCTTCAGGTTTTTCCTCTCTGTCTGTGTGTGTGAGTGCCACGGAAGGGGGCGAATTTCAATCACATCATCTTTTGTTAAGCTCCAGGCCAGGGCCAAATAGGTAATAACAAGTTGGGGGGTGGCGGCGCACAAAGGAAGCCAAATAAAGACGCCAAAAAGCATTGCCCATTTCTGTGGGCACGAAACGTTAATGGGTTTTCCCCTATTTTCTTTCTTTTCCTATTTTTTGGTTGCTGTTAGAGGTGAGAAAGGAAAATCCCTTTTTAAATTCATCAATTTCGCATAAGCCCTCGATTGTTTACAAATCATTCAGGCTTTGCTTTATTCGAACGCCCCGCCTGAAATTGCATTAAAAGTTTGACCTCACGACG
Organism: Drosophila seguyi; assembly: GCA_008042675.1. Lineage (NCBI taxonomy): Eukaryota > Metazoa > Arthropoda > Insecta > Diptera > Drosophilidae > Drosophila > Drosophila seguyi. The sequence continues at coordinate 34,335 of VNJU01002043.1, forward strand.
GCGAGTTGGCCGCTTATGTCTGCCACAAAGTGTTACACGCTGAAGAGGGGCGATCGGAGTGGAAACCGAAAGAAAAAATTAAAAATTAATAGCAACTGGCGAGTGCCAATAGAAACCACAATGCAGCGGGCAACAACAAAAAAACCGAAACGAAACTTAAATAAAAAGAAAAACAACTACAAAAAACTAACCGACTAACAAAGTGTAAAAAACTATTGAGTGCTGGCCTCCCAACACTTCACTTTCTGACCCCCGCCGTTGTCTCCCTGAAACCCCTTTTCCCCCCCTTTCCGCCCCACCATTTCTGCAACTAACAAAAATTTCTAATTTAAAAGTTTTACGCCCACCCGCCGACTGGCAACGAGTGAGGCAAAAACAAAAAGGCATTGGACAGGGCAGCCGAAGCTGGAAAATAGAAAACAGCAACAAAGACAGACGGCAAATAAAAACACACGAGCAGATAATGCAATTCCCGCCCAGGAAGAAAGTGGCTAGCTGCAATTTTGTTGCTGCTGCCTTCGTCCTGGGCGAGAGTCCTCGTTCTCGCGCTCGCACTCGTTCTCGTTCACGTTCACGTCCTCGTCATCGTTTCATCGTCATCGCTTCGTCCTCGTAGGCGTTGTGTTGTTCTTGCCCACATCGTTAGCAATGCTCATCGGCAACATTTCGTCAGCTTCCGCTGGCGGCAAAAGCCGGGGGTAAGGCGGCACGGGCCAGGACAACCCGCCAGCCGGCGGTTGGAGGAGCGCTCGTTGCGCGTCATGCGCGTTGGGCATCCTGCGTGGGCTGCAATCGCAATCGTAGCGGCAAAGCAGCTCGCTCCTCCTCCATCCACAGCCACAGCCACTATTTTAATATGCTGGCCCAGTCTTTGTGGCACTCGCCCCCGGGGGCTTTAGCCGGATTTGGGTGGTGCCTAGCCAGGGTGGTGGTGGAGGCTCCGCTTTGGTAGGGGTGGTTCAGCGCCAGCGTTTGTCATTGTGCATTACTTTTAGCATGCATCGCGGCGCGTTCTGTGATGCAACAATGTTGCTGCCGCGGCCATTGTTGTAATTTGTTGCTTGTTGTTGGCCGGTTCGTTGGCTTCTTACACGGCAAGAAAATGGGATTTTAAAAAGGATTTTAAAGTGTTGGGGATAAGAAGAAGTACTCAGCTCACACTCGTCATATACTCATAAGATTTCTCATTCCAATATTTTTTACATTTGAACTTCCCGCATTTTTGCTTTTCCTGTGTAGTACCACTTCCTTTTTCCTGCCCGAAATTTTACGATGATTTCCATTTTCATATTCGAATCGTGTGCCTGGTTGTGTGCTTGCAAATCGAATTATATCTGCTGCCACAATGTAGACAACGGACAAGGCCGCATTACAATGCCTGCAGCCCTGCATCTCTTCACCGTTTTTATCCCTTTTGGCCCTTGGCCCTTGGCCTTCTGTGCACTTTGACCAACACTCTGTCGTCTGGCTTGCGGTGCCTTTGAGCAGGCCCTGGAATTACCTTACTCTCGAAATTGGCTGCCAAAAAAAGGCTCTTTTATGGCCCGTATACGTGAGTGAGTGAGTGAGTGTGTGTCTGTCTTCATATTTCATCTTTTATATGTACTTTTTAATATGTATTTTGTCGTGCATAATGTTGACATTTTGACGCACTAATAAACATAATTTGCTCATAAAATACGTTTTATTGCCAAAGCCCCGGTATCAGGCATATCAGTTTGAATTTAGGGATACGGCGGAGGATCACGGCTCACATTAAATGACATTAAACGACGCAAAGGCAGGCAGGGAGATTGCCGGGGTTCATTTGGCGATAGATGATAGGTATAAATCTTAAATTAAGGTGCTCGAAACGAGATATGTGCTGGAGCTAACGAGAGACTTTAAAGGACCTCGCAGTCCCTGTGGCCTGGCTGGGGTTCACTGACCACCCTTTTGACCATGTAATTTGCTCCCTTCTCGTGTTGCATAATTAATTGCCAGTTCACACTGGCTGAGCTCCGGCTCCGTCTCGTACTGCAAAAATCACATTTTCCACACACACACGAGCGACGCTGCGCTAGTAGGAAAACATTTTTAAATATTTATTAGCAACAGCTTACAAGCTTCATCTTATTTGGGCCGAAGGGGCTTTCATCGTTTGCCAGCGATAAGTAATTTCGTTATTTGCCAAACATGCGACCGGTTCGTGCCACAAATCCCGGCGAGGCTGCCTTTGCCATTTGTCTGCTGCTCGTTGATGCCATTATCTTATTCAGCAGCCTTGTCATCTCATAAAGGATGCCTATTATAAATTAATTTTTGCCAGCCGTGGCTTTTCCGCTGCTCCTTGCCTTGATAACACTTGGAGGGTTCCCAGTTCCCTGTTTTCCAGTTTCCCTTTTTCCCATCTTCACAGGACCCGCACCTAAACGAGCTTGCTGCTCCTGTACGGGGCCATGTGCCGGTTATGTGTGCGCCCGACTATATGACTATATAATTTTTTGATTTAACGCAGAAGCTGCCGCTGCCGCTGCTGCTGCTGTCGCAATTTTTCAGGAAAACACACCCACATGCTTTTATTTTTGTTGCCCTGCTGTAAAAGTTGAAAGTTGTGCTGGTGCTTCCCATGAATTTCCCCTCGCTCATGTGTGACATTGATGCCTTGCCGCGCTGTGTGAGCTGTTTTATTGTTATCATTAAAGCGTGCCCCCGTCCTTGTTCGACATGCTGTCTTTGTCTTGGCTTTTCCCAATGATGCGGGCTTCCTCAACAAGTTTGACATGGCCCCCGGGGATGTGGGCCTGGGATTGGCCCCGGATCAGAGATCCCATTATGATTAAAAATTGCTCTGCCAGGCTTATCTTTTGCGGCTTGGCTGCGATCATTAATGAAGCAGAAAGTGATTGGGAAAGCAGAAGAATCGCCGGGCCATGATTAATTGGTGCCCCAAAAATACAGCGCGGGCAAGGACGCAGGGCAGGGGAAAGGCGAGAAAAAATCAAGGATAGCGACACGCTCTTCGGGCGTTAACTGAATTCCATTCATCAACGCTTGCTAACCGCAACGAGTTGCAGCAATGGCAACAAACACAGCAGCTACCAGCTGCCGGGGTTAGCACAAAAGCAGCAGCAGATGCATTGGAAATTCAAATAAAATTTACCACAGTTTCTCGTAACTTTGTCAACGATGCGCAGCATGACGCTGATGTCTGCCAGACATCTTCAGGGGTCGTGAGGGGTAGCAAGGAGTTGGTGGAAAAGTGCGGAAAAGCGGGAGCGAAATGGGAAAAGACCAAGACCTGCCAGCGAATTGCAATTTGCAATTTTATGGCAGCGCAGCTAGGAAACAGAAGGAATGCTGCACGCAGAAAAATAGGTAGCAATCATTAAATGCTAAAATTTATTTAAAGGTAAAGGTGGTAGAGTCCTTTATCTCATTAATTCTTTAATAAATAATAAACGAACTATTTTTAAAATTCAAAACAAGCTTTATTTTTCCTCAGTGCATCTGAAGCCGCCGCAGCACAAAACAAACCAATTTAAATTTCCAGCAGTGTCGGTGGGTCGGCGGTTGGTGTTAGTCTGGATGCAAAAACACTGTTAACGGCGACGGAGGAAAAGCAAGGAAAATCGGGGCAAAGGCGGCAAAATCGTGGCAGACAGAGCTGGCGAAAAGCGCAACAAAGCGTAGCTGACAAAATCAAACCGGCAGGTCCAGCAAAACAAAACAAAACGCTGCAAAAAGAACAAGCTGAAATATTCGCAATGACAATTGAAAGTCGGAATCGGAACCATGTTTGCTGGCGAGCAGAAGGGGTGCCTGTCCCAGGGGGGAGGGTGAGTCGGTCAAGGGGTTGGTGGTGTTGTGTTCCTTGGCGATGGTCCTGTGGACTGGCCAAACACTCAATCAATAAATTATGCTGCCACGAAATATACAAATCAGCAAACGGGCGGCAAGTGGGCAAGCGGGCGAACGGGTGAACTGTCGCAAATGCCACAAAGTCTGTGGAGAGCTAGGGGTGGGGGGAGGTGTGCCACCACTGGATGGGTGGCAAGGTGGTGCCGCTTGTTTGGCCGGTCACGCGGCAGCTGCAGAACAAAAGGCCAGGCCACGACCCAAGAGCTGCCAGCGAGCGACCCAAGCGGCGCAC
>VNJU01002044.1:0-24774 GCA_008042675.1 Drosophila seguyi
TCTCGATCCATGTCCGTTAGCTGGCCTTCTTTCTGACCAGTCTGCTTGGCCACTGACCTGTTGGACGACGACGAAGAAGCTGGGACTCGATAATCCATTTTTTTCATCATTTCGGGAAAACCTGCCCGGATACATTGGTCGACGCAAACTTTCAACAAATGTGTCATGTCCTCTCGGATCCGCTCTTGGGAGGCCTGTATCATTGCCTGCATTTCTCTTTTATTAAAAGATTTTTAGGCTTCCGCGTTCTCCAGGCTCAACTGCTCCTGAATAGTATCCAATTGGATATGTGCAAACTCGTATGGTTTCTTCCGGTTTCAGGTTCAAGCTGCACGCTTACTCGGTCCCTGTCCGACCCTGGGCACAACCCTTCTGCACCTTCCTTGCCCTGATGTGCCTCAAGATTATCTTTCTCGGCCATTCTCAACGAGGACGACTACAAAACACATAATACCGCAAAAAAACTAGCTACAAAAAAACTCGACGGATTTCCAATAAATTTCAAACATAACAATTGGGAGGAGGTCATCGGTTTTTTTTTTTTTGTATTCGAGCTTTATTTTCTCTATGTGCTAGGGACTTATACTACATATAATTAACATATAAAATAAGAAAGAAAAAAAAAAATACTATGATAGGACAAACGAATAGACTAAAGACTAAGGGTTCCACGCCGTGCGGTACCGCCGCCTGGCATTGCTGCGCGTGCGCGTATGCCCCTACTCCGCCTGCTCCTTCCGTCCTCTCTCCATGGTCCTGAGCGTCTTCAAGACGTGCGCAGCAAAGGTGCGGTAGCCACAGTTCCTGATCCCTCAGTATTGTCGGCACCAGTGTGACTGTGGTGAGAGTGCACCCTACTACTGCCTCCAGCTCCTGCCTCTCAAAGCCGAACCTGCGGCACTCGAAGAGGACTTGTTGTGCGTCTTCCACGATGCCCGAGCCACACTCTGGGCACCAGTCCTCGGTCTCATGCCCGAAGCGTACAGGTAGCTGCGGAAGCAGCCGTGTCCGCTTAGCGCCTGGGTGAGGTAGAAATCAACCTGCCCGTGCGGTCTCTGTACCCATTGCTTCAGGTCCGGGATGAGGGAGTGTGTCCATCGGCCCTTAGACGAGGAGTCCCATCTGGACTGCCAGTTCTCGATGCTTCTCCTCCTAGCGTCCACGTTGAGCTCGGCTCTGGACCGCTGCTGTGCTGCCGCCCTGTCCTGCGTGGTTGAGAAGATCTCGCTCCTTTCCCGTACGAGCTCGGTGAGCGGAATTATACCGGCGATGACCAGCGCCGCATCTTCCGAGATGGTCCGGAACGCGCACGCTGTCCTGATGGCACACAGCCTGTATGCTGCCTCCACCCCTCGCATGTAACTTTTCACCTTGGAGGCTTTCGACCACACAGGCGCTGCATACAAGATTTGCGAGGTCACAACCGAGGTCAGCAATCTCCTTGTCACCTGCTTCGGCCCTCTTGTGTTTGGCAGCATTCGTGAAAGCACCCATGCAGTCCCACTTAATCGCCCGCTGGAACTGGATTGTGGTCCCGCCGACCAACACGCTTGCTGTCTCCACCAACTTCCGGCTCGATATTAGGACTGCCTCCGTTTCGGGGCCGCCAATTGTAGTCCAGCGACTTCCAGCCACGATTCCACGGCTTGGATGGCCGCGTTGGCGCGGGCCTCCACTGACGCGAGCTCCTTCGCAACCGCCACTATGGCGACATCATCGGCAAAGCCTACCAAGCTTGTGTTGGTTGGCATTGGCAGCCTTAGGACTCCATCGTACAACGCGTTCCAGAGCAGGGGTCCCAAAACGGAGCCCTGCGGGACACCGGTTGAAACTTTGTATGCTCTGGAACCCATACTAGTGTCCAGCGTGAGTACCCTATTGCTGTGAGCTATGTTCAGCTGATACCCCGGGATGTTGAAGCTCCTCAGGGACTCCAGCGTTCGGGCCCAGTCTGCCGAGTTGAACGCATTCCTAATGCCCAGGGTGACAACCAGACAGTAGGACTTTGTCCCTCCTTTCCACCTGGATCCTGCGATCGCTTCATCTGCCACCTTGACGACCCTCGTGATGGCGCTTGCTGTTTTTGATGGCAGTTTTCAGCGCCTTTCTTGCCTCCTTGTAGTAGTCGCTGCATGCGGAGAAGCGCGGAGTGCCTTTCGCACGCTGCAGCAGCCTCCTGTTGCGGTGACAAGTTCGCAGGTCAGCGATCTCCTCGCTCCACCAGAACACCGGGGAGTGGTGCTGCCGAAACGTCCTCCCTTGCAGCATACTATGGCTGCAGGCTCCTTCCACCGCTGCCGCCAGCTTGTTGGCCATCTCGTTTGCCTCGTCATCGTCGTCGGCCACGAACCCCTCGAGGACCTGAGCGAAGTCATGCGGGCAAGGCGCCTCTCCGTCGGCCTGCTATGCCTATCGAGCACTCGATGGTCTCGTGGTCGCTGGCAGTGTAGGCCTCGCTGATTCTCCATCTTGCGTGGCGAGCCAGCGCACTACTGGCAAAGGTGAGGTCAATAATTGACCCCACGCCTGCCCTGCTGAAGGTCTGCCGGGAGCCTTCGTTCAAGAGGACAACATCCAGGAAAGCAAAGGCCTCCAACACCGCTCGGCCTCTGGCATTGGTCTGGGGGGACCCCCAATCCATGGCCCAGGCGTTGAAGTCGCCACCGACCACCGCGTTGCACCTTCCTTGCAGGTCGCTGCGTAGCTCATCCAGAATCCTGCAGTAGGACTCTAGCGAGAGGCTGGGTGCCAGGTAGCAGCTGTACACTCAGTAACCGCCAACACATGCTCGAACGAATCCTTCGGCCGACTTTATGTCCCGCACCTCCAGTGCCTCCAGTCCACAGGGCCACAGGGCCGCCCTGCCAGAACTGCCCGTTGCCCAGTCGCGGCTGCTGCCTACCCTGTAGGGCTCGCTGAGGAATGCCACTTCCGAGCCGAGCTCGCGGACCGTCTGGGTCAGGAGATCCTGCGCGGCTCTGCAGTGATTCAGGTTCAGCTGAATCAACTGCATTTAGGCCTGTGATTTCGCAATCCCACTGCTTGCGGCTGGGAGCTTCGTCTCCATCCTTCCAGCCGCTGAGCAGATGAAGCATGATGCCTCCTTGCTGCACGTGGCTGCCTTGTGCCCCGGCTTGCCGCATTTGATGCAGCACCCACTCCTATTAACAGGGCTATTGCAATGGATTGCGATGTGCCCCAGTTCCAGGAATCTAAAGCACGTCGGTGGGCCCTGTCTCTTCCGGATCCTGCAAATGGTCCATCCGGACTTCTCCGCGTTGTAGGACAGCCTTGCCCAAAGGGACGGGCAGGCTGATCACCGCCGATTGGGTCTCTGCATACCCGCGGCGCATGCTACGAGTCTTGATCCGCTCCGGCTCGATGCTAAATTGGCCCACGATGGCTGCGCAGACCTCCTCCTTCGTGGTGATGGAGTCGAGCACCTTTGACTCTTCCGTCGTGGTACGCACTGACGCTGCGTCACCGAGCACCTTCTCGATGCACTCCTTCATGGCCTTAGCGCTCTCAGTGCTGCCTTTGGCCACTTCCAGTAGCAGGTTGCCATTGGTGGTGCGGCGAACCTTGGAGACACAGCTTCCCAGTTCCGACAGTTGTTTGTCGTCCCTCCTAGTCACCATAGCGAGCACTTCGCTATAGGACTTGCCACTCGCCTGCACTATGACGGCGTCGGGGCGTGTGCGACGCGCCGTCCTTTGTTTCCTCGCGACCAATTTCCAGTCATGTTCGGGAATAGCGCGGCTCTCGGGATTCCGGGCGGCTGTGTGTGACGCCTCGGCTTCTTGCGCAGCCATACGGGTTTCGTGCGCTGTTTCTTGGGCGCTTTTGCGCCTTTCTGCTGCGGAATGCGAGGTGGAGGGGCCGATGCAGATGGTGAAGATCCCTGCACGAGGTGCTGGCTAAGCCTTCGCCATGGCTCCGTTTGAGCTGCAGCCTCTTTGATCCACACCGTTGTAGTCTGCTGCTCTTTATCAGCTCTGGGCCTGCTCCGAGCGCACTTGGGGCACAATATAGCAGCTTCCTGGCTCTCCTGGCTGCCGCCGTCATCCTTGGCTGACACCGTGCTCGCCTGGAGGATGTTCTTCGCGAATATCTCCCTCGTGGCGATGGTGATGTGGCGCGAGGGCACCTCCTGCAGCAGGTTCCCCAACTCATGGAGATCCTTCAGACAAGCTGCCTCCCGGTATGCCTTGCTCTTTTTTGCCGGCGTCGTTCTCTGCAAACTAGCCGGGCTAGCCGGGTCTCGCGACCTCTTGGGTGTCGGCGCTGTGCCAAGTCCCTTGGTCAACCCATCTTCTTGGGATCCGTGCGTTGGCGGTGATCAAGTGAGCTTATTGCTCTTCTTGAACGCCGCTGCATCATCCTCCTGCCGCTTATGGCACGGCGACCTCGCTAGCGCCGCACCGCTCACGAATGGGTTCCCATCGTCCATGGCCGGCCAAGGGCCTGCACAGTGCTCCCGCGCTGGCCAAGGATTTCCCCCCGGCTCTACGGTGGGGGTTATACCGCCCCTTCTCGGTCCCCGACGTCCCTGTTCGGGACACCGCCTAAGCGGGGGATCGGGAATTGGTCGGTTCCGTGACCTTTGCCCGCTTGCCAGCTGCGCAGCCGCCCACGGCCTTGGAAATGCAGATGCTTATTTAAATGATATTTAAATCAGGCTGCGGAGGGAAAGCTTAGCTGCTCGCGTTTTACAACACTGGAAGCGTTTTGCTGTTAAGCGCGGCTGTTAAAAAACTCCCTACGCTGACGTTGTACAGCACTGAGATCCAGTTGCGATCAGCTGTGCTTACGTCGTCAAGAACGCGGGGAAAGTAGCTTGTGGAATGTGAACAGGAAAAAGAGAAATGTGAAGAGAGAGTGAAGGAGTGAAAGAGCGGAAGGCGTTTATGGGGAGAGAGAGTACCCGCCTTCCCTTGCCTTAAGGCCCCTGAGGTGGAGCAAGTGTCCAGGCCTTGGGCGACCGAGTAGTCGGTGCCGGTGCCGTTCCAGTGTCAATGCAGGTACGTCCCAGCGTCCCGAGGATCTCGCACTGACTGTGCTTAAACGCTTAAACCGCCTAGAGAAGGAAAATCAAGCGGAGCGCGGCAAAAACACAACCTTTCACTTCACTTAGGAAAACTCTCCTCCAGGGGTTGTGAATGGTGTGTGTGCTGCACCAATGAACATTGATGTCCTATATGTATGAGTGACTAACCAAAACTTAACAAACACTGCTGCCTGGCCTGTCAACTAGCCTAAATCATCAATAGGCTTGATGATTTGCAGTTAAAAATTATGCAGTGTCCTCCTTTCAGTAAATGTTGTAACACCGACTTATTGATATTTATTATGATATTACTTGTTCAATTTAAATTTACTTGTAGCTTAAAATAATAATATATAGTTTAGTTAGTTCGGAAACACGTCTGCAAGAGTCGAGATTCTGGCGGCGACCTTTAGTGAGGAGTAATGTAATTTTTGGCTGCAATCGATTACCCGAGTATCTCTTATAAAGAGGAGTCAGAGACTAATAGGCGAGGCCGCTTCTGGTAACTCTGTCCACTCCACCAGCATTACCGGATCCCACATTCCTTCCTTCCTAACCTTTGATTCGACCCGAATGGTTTCATGAACTCCGCAACTGTCTTTGTCCTATATGGCCCTTCTCCTTGTCCTACTCTGTCCTACTCATGACTATTGATCTTGACTATCTTATATGGCCCTAAGTACTTTCCTTTTAACTTCAAACCGGTTCCGTACTGTGTGTGTTTAATAGCTACCACATCATTGACTGCAAATCAAATGCCCTTTTATTTTATTTTTGGATATCCTGAATATTCTCCCTTGCTTTTACGCGCAACTTCTTCCTTTTTTCGTCTAGCTCTGTAGTTAAACTTTCTTCAACCAACTCATTTATATATATATATATAGATCGCTCGCAACACGCATATCAAGACCAGTTAAAAGCTTGAACGGGGTAACTTTTGTACTCCTTGGCTCAGTGTTGTTAATTGTCTGTTGTACCCTGCCAACCTGTTTATATCACCATCCTGAATTCGCCTGGCTCAATTTCGATAACATTGGGACCACTATCTTGTGCGTACGTTCTACCTGTCCGTTACCCCTGGGAACTACTGTCGCAATTAGCAAGTGCTGTATTTTCTCACTATCTCAATAATCTTTAAACAAATGAAAAAGTGCGAATCCTCGATCCGACACGATCCTGTATGGGTTACCAAAATTTACCGATTGACGCTCCAAGCAACTCAGTACTTCTTCAACTCCTGTGCTTCGTGTAAGGTATAGCCATACGTATTTAGAAAAGGCATCAACTACAACAAAACTCCATTGGACCAACATGGTCTATATGGTACGTTACCAACGACGGCTTGTCACCTTTGTCTATCGGTGTCAGAAACCCTTCTTGTCGACCAGCTTTCGCATTCACTAAGATGCACTCTACACAGCTCTCAACAATTCTTGATATCTTCTCTTTCGCCTTGGGGATATAATATGATTTGTTGACAAACTCCTGAGTCTTCTTGGATAAAAAATTACCTTGCTTGTGTGCACTTCGAATTATCTCGTCTGCCATATTCGATGGAACTACCAACAACTCCCTATTCGGATCTGTGTAGACAATTCCGTTTGATATATATAAATCCTCATATCCCTTTGTCTCAACAACACTCTTTACTGCCTTCGTCCAGTCATCTTTTTGCTGTGCCTCTTTCAAACGATTTATTAGGCTATCCGTCCCAACAAAACAGTGCACCCTACTCAAGGCATCTACATGTCTCATCTTGTTACCTGACCTATGTTCGATTTCATAATCGAAATCTGGTAAATATATTACCCACCGCGAAACTCTAAGCGGAATCTCCTTTTTCTTCATAGTCATTGCAAACGCATTACAGTCCGTGACTATTTTAAATTTTTTTGCTAAGGACGTAAACTCGCCACTTTACCAAAGCTCCGATGACTGCTAGCACTTCAAGTTCATAAGAAGGATACTTCTTATCACACGGTTTCGTCTTTCGACTCATATAGAATATTGGGTGCCACAAGCTATCTTCTTATATCGCTGCAATAACACGGCTCCGAATCCAAATTTTGAAGCATCATTAAGAATTTCCGTTTTGAGTGAAGGGTCATGCAGCTTCAGAACGGGACCACAGATTAACGCTGTTTTTAATTTTTCACTGCCGACCTTAGATTTTTACTTGGTTTATAATTCTCGACCATTAACTCTATTTCAGAAGCGACACCCCTGCCTAAATGCTCCAAATTCAGCTCTGGTTTAAAAATTTCTGTGTTTAGCATACACAGGCTGCCAAATTCGTTCATTATTTGTAAACATGAGATTTCAGTACTCTGCGCCTCATCTGATTGCTTACACTGAATACTTTTTGAAATCAGAGTTCCTGTCTGCGTGACCACCATGTCGACGTTTTCCAAGATTGTTGTGCCCAAAATTGCATCAATCTTCATGTCCTCGTCTGGAACTACGTGAACATTTCTACGCCGTCGATAGTAACTGGCGCTTTGAAGCTATCGAAAGTCAGCACCTGGCTTTCTTCAATTCCTGTCAGAACTCTTTACTTACCCATCAAACTGCCAACACCTGCGCCCATCTTTAAAAATACACGCCTACGCATCAAGCTCAGCTGTGGTCTTGTATCTACAAGTCCCTTAAATTCAACGTTTGAGCAGTGTACAGTTTTTAGTTCCAAGCTACATATAACTGTTTCACGAACTTATTGTGGAATTACCTTCCCTGCTTGAACCACGTTTGTTCTTTCCTCTGTTTTGACTTGAGCCCCCGCTCTAAAGTTTGCTGCTCGGTGTCCTGGCTGATTACACTTAAAGCATTTCTCCTGTACTGGACAATCTTTCTTCATATGAGACAGATCTCCACAACTGAAATATTTCCTAAGTGAACCTGTATTAATTTCTTTCGCTCGCTCATCAGCTACCTTATCACCCTCGAAAACGTACTTCTGTTCTGATTTAGACGTGTTACGTGCCTTCTGATATGCTTCGATCTGCCTCTTCAACTCTTTCAGATTTCTAGCCTGATACAGCATCGATTTATTTGACCTTGCATCTGGGACTCCTTCCACAAAGTATTCAATTAGACTTTCATCTTCCAAACTTATCGGCTTAGCTATCTCCATTAAAGCATAGAGAAATTCCTGTAAAGATTCACCATTATGTTGACGACGTTTTCCCAATCTACAATGAATCTCGGCTGTTGATACCTGCACTCCAAATTCGAGTAACAAAGCTGACTTCAAACTCTCCCAGTTCTTAATATCCCTCTGGCTACGCACAAACATTTTTGCTGCTCCGCAAAGTAACTGTTTTGTATAAACAAACTGCTGCAGCGGGCTCCAATCTACAGTAGCCAGTCTTCCAATTCCTCTATCCAAAGATCGATATTTGGAGAACCTGTGCCTGAAAACTGGGAACGCTGCCTTCGATGTCTCTTAAAGTAATCCACGATCTAGACTGACCGTGTGAAACTTGGTCATGTTGCCTACCTGCACTATAATTGTGGGTGGGTGGCTGGGAAGATGTTGACCTAAAATCTGCATGCTCGCCATCGGTCTCTGAATCACCATCATCCATCAACCCATAATGAGTTAGCAATCGTTGTTGTAATTCAGCTTTTAACCCGGTCTTACTCACCTGCAGCTCTGACCAACTTCCGTCGCAATTCTTCCGGTCGCAATGCCAAAATCTCGTCTCTCGTCATTTTACAAATGTAACCTGTTAAGGAATTACAGTTAATATAATGACAAGCTTATGTTTCAGATCTAATTTCTTTCGGTCAAAATGAAATGAATGCCGTGCGTTTGCAATTATTCTTTTACATAGAAACTGTATTGCAAAACTTATTAACACCCGCCTGCGTCTCTTGCTGTCTCGCTTCTTCCCGTTTTTGCCGTTCTGCACGTTCCCTTCTTCTTCTGCTACACACAGCAGCCTCCAATTGGAATCCGCTTAGCCTGCTTGCAAAATCACGTGCCTCACTACTGGCCAACAAGGTTATACTTCGCTCGCACCGACAATGCTCTGCTGCTACCGCTCTGTCGGATGTTGGTACGCATAATTTGTCGTTGTTATTTTTGTTTACATTTTATTGAAATAATTAATCTTCGTTTTAAGGTTTCATTTTTGCCAAGCAGTGAGGCGAAGCATTTGCAAAGTAAGCCCTTGCTGCAGTTTATAAGAAATTTAAAATTGGCCAATATAACGTTTCATAAATTACTGGCTACCTTTGCTACCACCGAACTTTATTGCAAGCGTTTTTCTTGAAATCAAGGGCCGAGTTTTTATGTTTGATTCTAAAAGCGTTTTTCTTACATTTTTAACATATTTTAAAAAACATTGGATTAAAAAGTTAATAGATTTTTACGTAAAATAACATATATAATAACCGAAAAAAAATCATTGTTGTTGTATTCCATACAAATTTTTGGGGACTTATTAAATTTTTCCATGTGTCATTTTCTTTAAGATTGGGGAGTTCTTTCATTTTTAAAATTGCGGAGTTATTTCATTATGAAATAAGTCCCCAACATTTGGGGGGTTATTTTCTTGATTCTTATGACATAACAGTTTTTTGGGGACTTATTTTATATTTTGTTAAAAAAAATTCGATAAAATCATATCAAAAATTTTTTGTTTGTGTATTCCATACAAATTTTTGGGGACTTATATCATAGGGGAGTTATTTCACAGAGCCGTTTGGTTAGTTCGAGTCGAGATTCTGGCGGCAACCTTTTTATTATTATTATTATTACAAAGGCCTTGTTGCACTGCGACCAGAAGTTAGATCATTTGTACCGGCCTGTAGGATTAGGGTAGAGTTTCTATACCGAGGCTTCTAATAAAAGAGAGCACCTTTGTAGGGTCTATTTGTTCCCAAATCCTGTAGGGGGAATAAGTTAACCTCCTAGATGTTGAAGTCGACGTCTGATTAGCGAGGGGCATTCGCATAGAATATGTTCTGCAGCCCAGCACTGTCGGTCCAGTGACGATTTATCTCCGCTTCCTCCCATTTCCTGAGCAGTTCTCTTTTGTGTCCTTTCGATAGTCCACAGAACGGTTCAGGGCCGATTAGTGGTGTCATCGCCCCGCGTTTAGCTAGGGAGTCGGCCACCTCGTTTCCTATGTGGCCTTCATGTCCTGGAACACAGCCCACCGTTAAGGTGTTTTTGGAGGCAAGGGCATTCAACTGCAGGAAACAGTTCTCTACAAGTCCGGATGAGATCGTAAAGGAACTCAGCGCTATGAGTGCTGCCTGACTGTCAGAGAAGATATAAATCTGTGCGGCCTGCATTTTCCTGCGAATGCATTCACGTGCACAAATTTCTATTGCGTGTATCTCTGTTTCATTTTGGTTTAAGATGGTATCCATGTATTGGTCCGAGTAATGAGGAAGGGAGTATCCCCCGGGGCAGAGCCTCATACCCCAGATCGGGCGCTTGTACGACCGGAGGTACCAGGTATCCGGAAGCCACCGTTAAAAGACACACTAACGTAGTGCCGGTACGGTAACACCGGTGATTACGAGTTTGGATTCAAGTTGTCCTCTCTAGATCCGCCATATCTAGTCTAGAGCAGGGGCACCTCGAGCAGGATATGGTTCTTCACCACGTATGGTCGGTCTTTGGTAGTTGGTATGTGACTGCCAACTCCCACTGGCTGAGTCAGATCTGCGCGGCGACAGGCGCGCACTCTTCCTTAACAAAGCCTTTAGTGAGGAGTAATGTAATTTTTGGCCGCAATCGATTACCCGATTATTTAGTATCTCTTATAGAGAGGAATCAGAGACTAATAGGCGAGGTCCACTCCACCAGCATTCCACATTCCACCGGATTCCACATTTATTATTAATTTAATTTTTATACCAATAACAAGCTGCCATGTTTGCCCTTAATTTCCTAATATTCTATTTTAATGTGAACTGTCCTAACTGTTTGTTTGTCATCCCGCGCGAATTAATCCCAATTTCTATTTGTTAAGTATCGCAGTCTATCCCTCCCTTTTTGCTGATCGCAATATGCCAGGATTAAAATCACAGGGATATTCGTCTGCTTTTCCTGTCCTAATATTTCGGCTAAACTTTCTTTTATTAATTTAAAACAACAATCTAATCCTATTCCTATTCTACTTATGGCTATATCACAGATTTATATAACATGGTTAAATTGTTCCTGTTATCTTATTTCGCAAATCACCTTCTTAACAGCCGCCGATGTCGTCCTTGTGCTTCAGGAGCAAACACCAAATGTTATATATATACCCCACTTATAAATTTTTGGATTTATGGGTCTGTCTTCCAGGCGAGAGACCTCTCTAGCGATCACCCGGTCTTATCCAGACCGACCAACCAGAAATATTCCTCCTTTTTCTCCAAAGCAGTTTATAGTGCTGTCATTTAATTTGGGCGCCATATTGTTATGTCTCTTAAAGGACCTGCGTGCTCTTTGCGCACGCAGGCCAGCTCTCTCATCAGGCCGTGGGTTCCATAACCCTGCCCATTACACACAACAACAATAAACACCGAAAATCGACGTTATACAACACTTTACACTGCGCGGTTTACATTCAAACTCACAAAACAATTCCTCACACTCTCACACACATAAATAACATTTAAGGCTGGTTCCTTCTGATGTCTTCCTTCCCTTACAGTCTGCTCGCATGTTAAACTTTTAACAGCTGCCTCTATTTCATACACACACAAACACACCATTAACCACTCATCTCTCCGATTAACATCCCACCTGCTAAAATCATATTTTTATTTCATGTTCATGTTATGATTTTAATTAATATTTATTTTAACATCCCTTAGTTTCGTTGTTTTATTGTGCACCAAATATAATTTATAATGTAATTATTTGCTTATTTTTTTGCCCAGTATATTTCTTTCCTCAATTTTTTCTTAGTTACATCAATTCCTTCAAATTATATAGAATATAAGTTTGTATAGAATATATAGAATATAAATATCTACCATGTTTCGCAGTTCGCGATACTCCTTTCTTTCCTCAAATTTTTCTTAGTTATATCAATTCCCTCAAATTATATAGAATATAAGTTTGTATAGAATATATAGAATATAAATATCTACCATGTTTCGCAGTTCGCGATACTCCTTTGACTTAAGCTCAGCGGTCTAGAAACCCAGCATCTAGTCGTCTTTTACTTCCAGTACCGATTTCACCACTGTAGACAAAGTGTTCTCTACGACGTTTTTCGAACCTTTCCGGTGCTGAATAGATAAGTCGCATGCTTGCAGTTTTAGCGGCCATCTTTCCAGCCTTCCACTTAAATCCTTCAAGGACATCAGCCTCTTGAGACTAGCATGGTCTGTGATCACGGTAAACGGCATAGGCTCGATATAAGGCCGGAATCGTTTAATCGCTAAAACGGCGGAAAAACATTCCTTTTCGGTCACACTATAATTTCGTTGACAATGGTTTAGCTTTTGAGACACAAACGCAATAGGACGCTCGATACCGTCTTCTTCCAGCTGAAACAACACCACTCCTAACCCGGAATATGACGCATCACACTCCATAGAAGTGTGCCCCCTTTGCTGACAGTTCCAGCAAACAAGCAGCTTTTTCTGCGCTACCTCTGATACAGCTTCAACCACCTCTTCGGAATCCGGCGGTTCTCCTACCCTGTCTACTCGCTGTTCTTGCCTGGGTCTGTAGATGGCGGGCAGCTATATCCGCTGTCTCCCGTGCTCTGGATCCAGTGTCCTCTGCGCTTCCCTGCACTCGTCTTGTAGGTGCTCGAATGTATAAACACCGATTGGATACACCCATTGCCTGACCGGCTCGGCCAAGTTTCTTTCTGCCGTTTTGACGATCCAATCCGGAACCACACTGCTGACCAGGGAGGGAATCAATCTTCTGAGCTCTGTAAAATATTCATCCAGCGTCTCTCCGGGTCTCTGTTTCTTTTCGACTATATACTGGATCCCGTCATAGTCGCTCCGCTTATCGCAGAATCGGCACTCAAGAGCGTGCATCAGTTCTTCCCAAGATCCTGCCAGTTTGGTGCGGACTAGAGCCAATACCACTCTGATGCATCCTCTACCAACAAGCGGTGGAAGTCCCACCCTGTTCCACCCTGAAGAGGAAATCTTCAGCATTTATGCCCCAAGAGTTGCCCGTAATCTGGAACCCCCATTTGAGAACGCGCTGCAGGTCGTCCGTCTGGAATCCTGTACTGCTCGAACACTGGCCATTTCTACCAGTCCCTACTGGATCAATCCTGCGGGATCATGATCGGTTTCCTGTTCCTGGCTGGTTGAAAGAACCCCGTGTAGATGTGACCCCCGGTATATCTCCGTTGCCGGGTCTTCCCTGCAGTCGCTGATTGGACAGGAATGTGGAATTTTGGACCACATTCTGTCCAATGGTCAGCTAGGAGTTCCTCTGTTGACTTAAATGTCAATTTTCTTGCCCCGCTTCAAGCCCCTGGTCAATTTTTTGACCCTGGTTCTGCTCTCGATCCATGTCCGGTAGCTGGCCTTCTTTCTGACCAGTCTGCTTGGCCTCCGACCTGTTCGAAGACGACGAAGAAGCTGCGACTCGATAATCAATTTTTTTCATAATTTCGGCAAAATCTGCCCGGATACATTGGTCGACGCGAACTTCCAACAGGTGTGTCATGTCCACTCGTATCTGCTCTTGGGAGGCCAGTGTCATTGCCTGCATTTCTCTTTTATTAAAAGATTTTTGGGCTTCCGCGTTCTACAGGCTGAACTGCTCCTGAATAGTGTCCAATTGGATATGTGAAAACCTGTATGGAGTTTCTTCCGCTTCCAGTTTCACGCTTACTCGGTCCCTGTCCGACCCTGGTCCCAACCCTTCTGCACGTTCCTCGGCCTGACCTGCCTCTTCTCAACGAAGACGCCTACAAAACACATAATACCGCAAAAAAACGAACTACAAAAAAAACTTGACGAATTTCCAATCAATTTCAAACATAACAATTGGGAGGAGGTCCTCTGGTTGTGAATGGTGTGTGTGCTGCACCAATAAACATTGATGTCCATATATATGAGTGACTAAACAAAACAAAACAAACACTGCTGCCTGGCCTGTCAACTAACATAAATCATTAATAGGCTTGATGATTTGCAGTTAAAAATGCCAGAACACATAATTCATTATTTCGTCTTTCCTTTCAGAAGGACTACTCCGTGTTTTGTAGCCGAGGTCATCTTATTTCTCTGAGCGCTTCCAAAGGCTTACGTCACCCTGGGTCGTCTTGTTCCCGATAAGATTTTTTTTCCATGCCGCGTTATCTTGACTATTTTATTATTAACTTAATTTATATACCCATAACAAGCTGCAATGTATACCCTTAATTTCCTAATATTTTATTTTAATGTGAACTGTCCTAGCTGTTTGTTTGTCATCCTGCGCGAATTAATCCTGACGCCGCTCGGCCTATCACGGGGATGATGCCTTCAAATGCCCAATAAAACACCTTGTGTTCGATAACAAACAGAGTAGTTGGGACGTATATCGCGCAGGATAATACAAAAATAGCCAAGATAACGTGGCATGGAAAAAAAATCTAATAAGGAATAAGACGACCCAGGGTGACTGTGGAATAGGTTAGGTTAGGTTAAGGCGGTGACGACCGGCTCGTAGAGCCGGGCCGTCCACTTGAGCCTAAAGAGGCTCCTTGTGATACCGCAAAGGCTGAGATCCCCGTCTGTTGCAGGTTTTCATGGGCCAAAGACCAGTCCTAAGTAAGAGAGCACCAACCCGATCCCTGGATGAATCGTGTTATCTGCCTCGGAGATGTCTCGCTTAGTTCCGCAAGATCTGTAAAGACGAAGTGGCCCAGGTATTTCAATCTTTGTCTGCTTATGGCTGAGCAGTGGCAGAGGAGGTGGAGGTGCAGCTTCTGCTAAAGTCATTGTAGTGCACTGACAGCCTGGACGCATGTGTGCCAAGCAGCCAGTGGCCAGTAAATGCCCTGATGGCAAGGGCGCAGCTTTCCCTGCTTAGTGATAGTAGCTCCTTTGAGCGCTTGGTGGATCGGCTAGGCCAGATCATTCTAGAGTGGCGATAGGTTGTCAGGTTTTCCCATTTCCTTTCCGCCAGGGAGTGGAAGTGATTCCTACAGAGAAGTCTGCGAGTGGCCATGGGCATGCTAAGTGACTCCCTCTCCTTTAGAAGAGGGAAGGTTGTGCCCTGCCGGGCCAGCTCATCTGCAGCGCAATTGCCCTCGATGTCCCTGTGTCCTGGGACCCAGATGAGGTGTAGGTCGTACTGCTCCGCCATCTGTGGGATACATATATTAATCTTAACCTGCAATACATTTTCTATCTTACATACCGCTGTAGTATGTTCACATAGCAAATGCACACTGTACTCAGTTTTATGCATGAATACAACTATATTAATGCACTTATTCAACAAGTCAAAGACCCTAGCAATGGGCCTGCTAAGTGCTGAGTCTGCATACCTTACATGCGCGACCACATTGTCACTACGTAAACAGCGACACAAGTTGCTCCGAAAAAATAAATAAAAATCACACAAACAATCACACGAAATTCCTGACACAAATAACACAAAGTTCTGGCGGCTCTAAAATGCAACTTAACTAGCTATCGATAGCCCAAAACCGTTCCGCGACATCAAAACGCAGAAGCACTCGCATACACTACGTCCATGACAGCTAGCCTCGAAGCGGGACGCATCGTCGTCTTGGCTCGATCGTTAGCCCGCACCGCTGCTCGACGAAGGATTCCGTCTCTTCCGGTGAACACCTCTTCCACGACGCCTCGCTTCCCACTATCTTCGTGGTATGGCCGGATCACATATGAACACCAGGTCTCTTCGACGAATGGGCTCGACGTGATTGCACCATTTCTCCATGCGCACAAGTGTTGGCAGGTACTCATGCACCCATCTCTTTCAGAATCGATCCCGCATCATTCTCACTACCCAGCATGCAAAGTTAGGAGCGCTCCGAATTATGTGTCTGAAAAGAGCCCAACTTCAGAGCGTTTTCTGAGTAAACACATAAAAAAGAGCGTTTCCGGAGCCCAATATGTGTATTAAAAATATAGACTCATAAAAAGACCTTTTTTCTGAGCGTTTTAAGAGTAAACACATAAATAAGAGGGTTTTCGGAGCTCAATCAGTGCTTTGAAAACATAGATTCTTAAAAGGCTCCTTATTCAGAGCATTTTCAGCGCTAAACAGAAAGTAAACATCATAAAAAGCTCTTTCTTATGTGCGTTTTTGGAGCTATGTAAACACAAGGTAAAGATCGCAGTGGCTCATAAGATCTTTTTTGAGCGTTTTCTGAGCGAACACAAAGTACAGAGCTCGATTAGACTAATGGGATGCAGATTCTTGTGGCAAGAAAATGCTGCAAAATTTTCAGTTTGTGCATTACGAAACTGGAAGTCGGACGTGCAAAGTGTAGTGAAATCAAAAATTTGAAAAAGGAAATATAATCGACTAAAAAGTAAATATATCCAAATAAATAAATAATAAACATAAGTTTCCGAAGTGAAAGCCTATATGAAGCAAAAAAATAAATGCCATTGTGTGAGCAACTGGTAATACGCACATAAAAGTGTCTTTTTGGAGCAAATTAAGTGTCTGAAAAGGCAACTTTTATGTGCGTTTTCGGAGGGTTTTCACTGCTTCATTCGGAGGGTGAAAGTAAATATTTCACACTCAGAAAAGAGTCATAACGGACTCTAAAAAGTACCCTCTTTATGATCTTCCATCTTCGAGGGAAAAAACGCTCTTTCCGGACTCTTTTCAGCACACTTTATGAGAGTAAATTCTCATAAAAAAGTATCAGAAAACCCTCCGAAAACGCTCATATTGCATGCTGGGTATGCGCAACTGCTTCCTGGTAGCGCATCTGTTGGACTCCTGTCAATGGATAATGTTCTTTGGGAAGATCTGGGAAGATCTTTTCAGCAAATCGTTGGGTATCAGTGGAGCATCCTGGTCCACCGTCACTGGTAGATGAGTGAGCGGACGAGAGTTCACTATGCTCTCCGCCTCAATCAACACGTTCTCCAGTACGTGCTCCTTGGGCGCGAGCTCCTTTATTGTGTGCGCCAGGACCTTCTTCACGCACTGCATAATCCATTCCCAGGCGCCTTCCTCAGCTGGGTTCGCCGGGCAATTGGAGATCCATTCGATTCCTTTAGACGACAGCTCGCCCTGGATCTTTGCAGGCTCAAAAACTTCGCGGAACTTCCTGGACTCTCTGTCGGCTCCAACGAAGTTCTTCCCGTTGTCGCTCCTTATTCTGACCACCGGTCCACAGCGGCTCATGAAGTTCCTCATGGCGATTACAGGAATCTGTAGACAAATCGTGGCCCTTCTCCGAGTGGAAAGCCCTTGTGGTGCCGCGCACCTTTTCTCCGTGTGATGTCCAACAATCACAAATTGCGGTCCAAAATGGACCAGGCCGGTATACTTAAATGGCCATCCGCTGGCTTCCAGCCGGTCCTCTGGCAGGGGACCCATCTCTGGCTGCGTAGGCCGCGCCTTCCGTAGCTTGCATACATTGCAGTTGCTCATCACCTTTCGCAACAGCCTCTGTAAGTTCGAAATCCAGAACTTCTGCCGGATTTGGTGGCACATTTTCTCGTGGTGATGCTGCACGATCATCTCCCCAGTGCCTCTTCGTGAGACAGTATGATCGGCCGTAGCGCTGCGTCGTCGATCCTTCCGCTGGCTCTCATCACTCCGTCCTCGTCGAAGTACGGTGACAACCCATACAGTCGGCTGCCCTTGGCGGCCTTTCCATAGCTGTTCACGGCAAACGCTTCTAGCTATCGGTGTGCGCTCTGCCTCAGCGCACACCATCGACGTCAGTACGTGGTCCTCTCGAACGGTACGTAGCCTACGACATCGTCGGATAAATCTGAGCACCCATGTGGTGCTCCTCACCAATCGGTTGTAACTCGAAAATCTCTGTAACGATGTAAAGTTCGCCATGACCAGGGCAAACTCACATTTCATCTCCTCTTCACCTGGCGTCGGGGGATTTCAGTCCTCGCGCGATCTCGGCCAGCTTTCTTCTGGTCCTCGTAGGAATAGCCACCGCGTTCCAATGCTCGGGTCTAGGCACTCGCGCGGCCTTGTCGCGTCATCTGCCACGTTTTCGGCAGACGGAATCCATCTCCATTGGGACGCCTCCGTGGATTCTAAGATCTCCGCCACCTGGTTTTCGATGAATTGCTTGTATCTCCGGTGGGTGCTGGTTATCCAGTGCAGCACAGTCTTAGATCACAGTCTTGCAGCACAGCTGCTGATCGGCACACCATGCTCTTGCTTGACGGTGTCTATCAGTCTCGTTCCCAATACTACTGCTTGAAGTTTCTGTCGCGGGATTGACATAGTCATCGAAACGCACTTCGTCTTCGAACAATGGGATTGCACATCTCCGCTTGCGTATGTGGCTCGCCAATAGGCCGCTGCTGCGAACGCCGACTGGCTTGAATCCACGAAGACATGCAGCTGTAGTGTCCGCACTCGTCCATAGCCGAAATAGTAGCGTGGACATCGGAATTTTTCGATCTTGTTCATTCCTGTTCATTCCTTGTCTGGTAGCGGCTCGTCCCAGCCGACTCATCTCCGCCAAATTTCGCGCATTAATACTTTAGCGGTCACCATGTAGCAGCTCAAAAACCCATCGGGTCGAACGTGGACATGACCAGGCTCAGGAACTCCCTCTTTGTGGGGGACGTGTTCTTCTGTCATCACGCTTCTTGGGACTCGATGGTATTTGAGTCATCTGTAGCTGGCATCCAGTACATTTCTAGTACCTTCTCCTCAGCTTCGGTTCATTTAACACTAGAGATGGATTCAAGTGGGTTTAACGCTCTGACCACACTTGCCGAACTGGAAGCAAATCGACACAAATTAAAACCACCTTCTGCATGTATATCTCTCACCCGTGACGAAACGGCGATAGCTTCTTCTTCACTAGGGAATCTGTCGACGTAGTCATCAACGTAGTGATACTCGTTGATCGCCAGGACTGCTCGCGGATCCGTGCTGCTATACTGCGAAGCATTCACGGTCTTCACATAATCCGCCGAGCATGGTGAACAGGCCGCTCCAAACGTCATCACCTGCATCTCGTATATGTCCGGCTCCCGACGATCGTCTCCGTTCCTCTATAGGAACCTCTGGGCACATCTGCCCTGTGGCTGCATCAATACCTGATGAAACATCTCCTTGATGTCTGCACAAGCCCCAACTGCTCCTTGCCGCAAATGGAAGAGCACCGCTGGGAGGGGCTTGTAGCGCTGTCGGCCTTTCATCAGCGCTGAGTTCAGGGACACTCCGTTCACCTTGGCAGCCGCGTCGTCACCTTGCCAGCCGGATTTTTCCAGGCTTGTTCGGGTTCTTTACTCCGATGTGTGGCAGGTACCATACCATGCCTTCCTGGGAGTTCTGGACCCTGGGGCTCCAATTGTCGTCCAATCGGCGTAACCCTTCTTGGCGTAATCGTCCATAATTCCATTGTAGGCCCGCGCGAAGACCACATCGCGCTTCATTTTCCGCTCAATGTTGACAAGTCTCTTGAGTGCCATACTGTAGCTCTCTGGCAGTCTCACCTCGTCGTCTCTCCATTGCAGCTCAGTCTCATATCGTCGGCCTACTCGATTAGTCGTCTCCTCCAGGATACTCAGGGCCCGTGCGGTGCCGTCATCTGCGACTGACGGCGCCAGCTTCACTCCGCCAGCTGCGACTGGCTGTCCCGGATTCACTCCGAAACTCTCGATCTCGAAATAATCGCTGACCATCTTCCCCAGAAGATTTTCCTGTGGCATGGCTAGAAGGCACGATCTCTGAAGCGGTGAACTTGCCTTTCCTTTCACCGGTCCATATATCCAAGTGCGGTGGCTGCTGCGTATGGTCCTCCAGATCCATAGCTCCTGGTTCTGAGGGGTATTCCTAGATGCCGCATTGTTTTACGTCTTTACAGGCAGACGCACACTCGCGCTCGCTGCTTTTACATCTTCCCGACGCAAGCTCTGCATCGGAAGGTTCAAATTGGCTCCTCCGTACGCGTTCTTTAGCCCATGGCGCTTCGGCTTGCCCGCTGCGCTGATCTGCTGACTTACCATCCTTGTGTGCTCTTTGGCGGATTTTCCGCCAAGCCATTGTACATTCAGTTGTCGACTGTCACTTTCAGGTTCAGGCTGCGGATGAGCACGTCGTCGATGGGCGTTACGGACGATCCTTCATCCAGCAGTGAGTAGGTTTCGACCTGCGTATTCCCCCCGCACAACGTCACGGGCGAAATCCGGAAAAGCAGCCGAATCGAGACAACTCAAGTTCCGATGCGATAATTCCTGGCGGTCGCATGTTGATCGCCTCAAATCCTCCTCACATCCCGCGTCTATAACTGCAGCTGATGTAGGCAGGCTCTTCTCGTTGGAATCCACTGACTGTGGCATCGCATCCGTCGACCGCTGTCTCTGTACAGCTGCCGCTCTTGGCTGCTCCTCTGATCCCTCCTACGGCCTCAATCTGCGACTGGCGGCCGTCTGGGATGTCCAGTTGGGTCATGGAGTAGGTAATGATGCCTCATCCGGCATCCATAGACGTTGCATTCTCGGTCCTTTTTCAGAACCGGGCCATATGTCTATACTCCAGAAGCGAAAAACATAACCTCAGCCTCTTCGCGGACTCAATCCGTCTCTTTGTAGAAGCTTGGTTGAATTCCTTGCAGTCCTTAATGCCGTGCTGACCCTCACATATGGGGCAACATCTGGGGCGGTCTGTATGCCGCTCCTCCTCGCGAACACTATTCGCGTGCAATACCCTTCGTCTCGGGTGCTGCTTGATTCCGACGTTGAGACGTTCCGACATTCATGAAGCCACTCGTTTAGATGCACCACTGTCGGATACGGCTGTATCGTAGCCGCGTGCTTCGCCCAGTCTAACCTCTTGCTCACAGGCAACTTGGCAATCAACTCCTCCATTACGGTTGGGTTGCCTAAGTGCTGACTGCCGGTCGTGGTTGACTGCAGGAACGCTGCCAGGTTGTGGCTGCCTTGTGGCGAACGGCACGATCCTTGCGATGTTGGCCTCCTGTATTGGCTGCGCATCGCGCACGCTCGCCACTTGGCTACGGATCAAAAGCTCCGGACGTCCATAACGGAATCGTAGCTGCTTCATAACAGCTTGCACATTGCTGGGGTGGATGAGCAGCGACTTCACAGCTGCTCGGGCTTCACCCATCAGGGCTTTCACTAGCCTCTGGTTGTTTTCCAAATCTGTACACTGCACACGGGGCCCAATGGCCGATATTTTGGCATAAAGTCGAAAATTTCATGGAAACAAAACTCATTTTTGATAATACACCTTTAAACTATATAGTCTATATACAAAGAATCGAATAAAATTTTCGATTTTTTGGCAGCCCTGAAGTTGTTATCGATCATCAAAGCCAGCTGTTGAGTAAAGTGATTGTTGTAAAAAGATTTGCGCCCAATTTATGTGAACTTTGTGGACTTGCACTTTTTTTCAATTTGCACAATTATTTATTGTAAATAATGGATATTGAAGGCTAGGGTATGTAGAATGTATAAATGAAAGTTTTTTGTTATAATGTTTAGTATGTGTGTATTAATGTTTGTTATTTTGTGTTGTCCATGTACAAAGAAAACTTAACCAAAGTGCTCGTCTTCTATAGAGTATTAATTTTTGGATTTAATTATAATGTATGTTAAAATGAACTTCAATATTTTATTATGCTTTTTGGGGTAATTTGCGGCCCTGGCGGTATTGTTTACTTGTAGGTAAGCTTGAGTTCTTCCACGCGACGCTGCTCGATGTATGGCTTAATGGCAATCGAGATGGTACCGCGATTAAAAGCTGGGTTTTGGAGCAAATAAGCGGCTACAAGATCAGCAATGAGAAAGTTCATGAAATCAGCCTAAAATTAAGCTGCGTCTCAGTACGCATCTGAATCTGAAAAAATGTAGCCGTAATATCCAAACATTTAAGAAGAGACATTCTAATTGGCTATCTTCAAGTACTACAATTATTTTGGAAAGCCAGGAGGAGACGTTAAAGAGGAGACGAGGCGAGGGCGTTAAAGAAATGGGACGTCCTAAGCTGCCATATAATGAGGCAGGACAACGCTTAAAAAGAAAGTTGGCTTCCGACTTAGCAGACACTAATGCAAATTGCACCAGTCTTCTTATGCATGCTGCCGCAGTCTCCGCCAAAAAAACAAATGAATGTGCTACAGCGTATGTGCTAAAGAATGCAATGCTTACTTCAAATGGACCAAGTGAAGTTAAAAAAAAGCTTTTTGCATCGGAGCCCATACCTTTGTCTCCTAGTGAAGGACTAGAATTCATGCTTGAAAATTCTTTGAGTAAAGCACAATATAATTCAATGCGAAATCTTAACATAAAGCAAAATTCGAACATATATCCTAGCTACAAAAGAATTCAGGAAGCCAAATTACAGTTAAGACCTGCAAAAATAACTGCAACTGAAACATTGGCTGAAGTTTCATTGCAAAGCCTGTGTTTTTGAAAAAGCTTTAATAAATATGTTACTTATACTAAATAAAAGTTTCTATTTATTTCAACTAATAAATAAATAAATAATGTATAACCGGAAAATCAAAAAATTAACATCACGGTACGTTTACGCAATGTATTCGTATATGGGCGCTAAGAGTAGGCGTGTTCAGAATCATCCAAATTTTTTTTCATATATTATACATTTTAAAACTATCATATATACCAAGTTTCAGCTCTGCAGCATCAATATTAGACTTTATGCTAAAATATCGGCCATTGGGCCCAGTGTGCACTAACCAGTTTGGAAGATGGGAAAGACGATGTCGTGAAGGTATACAATGCGACTGAATGCACCACATCTGCGCGTTCGTTAGTAACAATGAACAAAAAACCATGACGAATACTGCATCTATTCAGAATTACAGAAGTGTTGTGGTTGTTTTTGGGAAGAAGACGTGCCACAAAATTACGATGCACGGAGAGGGTACATTTTGATAAGTTGGTGAGAGAACTACAGGGGCTTAAAAAAAGGATACCAATTTTAGAAACACTATCATATTGTACAAGCGTTCACTTCATATATACATTTGGATCTTTAGCGGAGTGCCGCACAGTTGGAAGGCTTTTGGAGTGTCCTCCTCAATAGTGGGAAAGATTTTACGCTGGTTCTGCGTATAGTTTTACAGGGTATTTTCCCCAAAGAACTAGCCTCGTGATTTTCTTTACATAAAAGAAGGTAGAAGATTGTGTAAATGAGTTCGCAGCTTATGGGAACTGCTAAAATTTCTTACAAAATCCAAAATTTTCGGAATTTTTGTTAATATACTAGAAATTGTATGTTTTTATTTTCTATGAACAAATATTAAACATTATTTATATAACATGTTCCTAAGTTCCTCCATCAGCTGAAGAATCAATTAATTGGAACACCTTTCGTCAATTTATGCCGTTTCCAACACGCTTTTAGACTGAAACCAACTCATGACTCTAGGGGATTTAATCAAATTGTGTGTCTAATGTCCTTCAGACTGTTATTGATGGTCTGCTTGACATTTCTCTGTCTCAAGTTAACTCACGTTGCTTTCTCTCTTCCAAGTAAACGGACGTGTTTATTTCTTGCGCTCTCGTTTTGTGTAATTTTTTGATAAAAACAACCGGTGTTTTATTCTAATTCTTTGATTTTGTGATTAATAAAGATCCCGTTCATGCATGCAGCTATTCTGTTTTGTGTATTTAATTATTATTAATTTCACATTTTAATTGGGGTGCTAGTGTTTGCTTTTTTCATTTTTTAAATTGTAATCGATACATAAGACCCTAAAGGGTTCATGTACCTCAAACTCCCTCCTACAGTGATTTATTAAGGGGATAAAAGTTCTGGATGTTAGTCGGGGAACATGGAAGTTGAGCTGCCTAGCAGGTAGGTGCTCTCTACGGTACCGTGAATTAGCTTGTGTAGGAAGACTACACCAAGCATCGTTCTACGGTTAGCTAGGGATGGTAAGTTAATTAATAGAAGTCTACTAGCGTAAGACGGTAATCTTAGGTCGGCATTCCAGGCTAAGCCACGTAGGGCGAAAAGCAGAAAGTTTTTTTGAACGGATTCGATGCGGTTGATATGAACTCCAAATTGAGGACTCCAAACACAAGAACCAAAATCCAAAATAGGACGAACTGGCGAAGTAAAGAGAGTCTTCGTTATATAAGGAGAATCAAATTCCTTCGACCACCTTTTAATAAATCCCAGCACGCCTTTGGCCTTGTTAACCATGCAAAAAATATGATCTGAAAACGAAAGCTTAGGATCTAGACGAACACCTAGATCATCAACAAGGGTGATTCTTTCCAAAGCGCAATCATTAAGCATATATGTTGCATACTGGGGAGTGACACGTGAGAATGTCATCAGTTTGCACTTAGATATGTTGAGATGTAATAAGTTAGCACGACACCATGCTTGAAAGTTGTTAAGATCCGATCTGACTGGCATGAGCTGTCCTTATACTGCAGGCATAGTTTAACATCGTCAGCGTACATAAGTACTCTTGAGTTGGTTAGAACTAGCGGAAGGTCATTGATAAAAAATGTAAATAGCAGTGGGCCGAGATGGCTGCCTTGTGGGACGCCAGATGTGACACTAAGGGAGTTGGATAAAGCATTCTTAAACAGAACCTTTTGAGTCCTGT
>VNJU01002046.1:0-20788 GCA_008042675.1 Drosophila seguyi
TCAATTCCCAAATGGTGGCTGCCGCAGTTAAACTTTTAACTATAAAGCGGCAGAGAAAGAAAATATGGAGACTGAAAGGAAGGCATTTTAACTAAAGTAAGATTATGGTGTGACTTTTAAATTGCTTCAGTTTTAAATCAAAAAGAAAATCAAGATTATTAGAAAATCCAGCTTAAACTTAAGCATGAATAATGCTTCAAGTGTATTTTTCCCAATAAGATAATATCTCAATCTGTGCCAAACGAATGCTAATGAGCTTGGCCATTGAACTCCTATGTTCTTTGCTTTTTTTTTGCCAGCAATTATCAATTGGCAATCGATTATAATTCACAGAAGTGAACAGTCTGCAGGGGGAAGAGGCGAAGGCTTAAGCCAGAACGAGGCACTCATGAGGCAGCACTCGTTTATTAACTGCCAGCTACAGCCACACTCGAGTTACTTGGGTTTTTGTGGCTTGCCAGATCATTAATTTTTGGAGAGTGTCAAAAGAGAGAAGAGCGCGCATTGAATTACATCAAAGGCGAGCCTGGCTCCTGTTCCTCGCTCTTCTCTTTTCCCCGTGAATTGGAAAGCCATCAATTATAGCCCCCAAAGTCAATTCAATGTAATACTGCCAGATGGCGCATCTTAATCGGCATTCGTTGCTCGTCGCCGTCGTCTCAATTGCTAAATCATGGAGGCCAACTCCAGTTTGTTGGATTGCTTACTTATGCATGCACATGTGTGTGTCATCATGAATATGCGAATGTGAATGAGATAGCGAGTTGCGCCAATCAACTGTGGACCCCGAATGAATCCGAATCCGAATCTGACTACGACTCTGACTCCCACTCTGACTCTGAGTCTGTGAAGCTGTGAAACCATCAGATACATGGTATCTGCATCTGCAAAGACTTTGGCAATTGTCTGGCCAATTGGCTGCTGCACAACCAGCGCAAACAATTGTGGGAAAGGTTATTCAAAAGTCATGCGACTGCCGCCGCCTGGGAAAATGTAACGAAAAAACAGAGCCAAAGCACCAAACAACAAGCCAAAAGCCACGCTTTCACGGACACAGCAGAGCTACAAATTTATTAGCGAGTTTTCCCAGTGTCACATCCTTTCACTTTGCCAGTTGAACCGCCGGCACCCCCTGTTCGCCATAATCAATAATTAAACTCACCTCTGATCAAGATAGACCAGTTTGTTTGTTTTTGGCTAATGGCTTGCGTTCTGGGGCGTTCCGGACCGCCATAAATAAATATCAAGCGTGTCAAATGGGTCTTTATGCGCCAAGTGCAGATACGTAGATGCGGATGCAGATACAGATAGAGACGCGCAGCTACAGAGATACAATCTGCAAACCGTTCGTGTGTGTGTGTGTACATGCTGGCATATGTGGTGCAAATATTTCATTCATGACGCTTGTAAATCTTCTTTTGATTGCACTTAATACTTGTCACACTGCTCGGCAAGGGAAAAACATATGAAAAAAAAGAGGAAACTAAACATTCCTGGCAAAGGCATGCACACACACACTCAACGGAGAATGCCCAGATCCTGGCTCAGGATCCACCACATTGAGGCGGGGCGCAAAAAAAGCGAGAGAGATGGCAAGCAAACTAACAAGAAAAACTGCCAACGGTAGGAAGAAAATCATAATAATCCTACATGTTTGCATTCAAATTGAGAATTTCTCATATGCTCCACCTGAATGGGAACGCGTACACATATATGCCTTGCTTCGCATGTGTTTGTCTGCCTTCGCGTGCATGTGTGTGGGATACACAGAGATAAATAAGGGGCACTATTAGGATATATTTTGAATTATTTCAATTATATTTTAATTTTAAAGGGATATTGTTGTATTATAATATGTGCTAAGATGTTTATTTCTTTTGTTTAATTTATTTTAGATACTTAACAAAATACAAATTTAATTAGTTCTAAAAATTATTCTCTTTTAAATAAAAATATATGCTTACTTTTGGTAACCTAATTAAATTTCTAAATTTAGTGCACAATTTGGTAATAAAATCCATGTTAAACTTTTGACAATTAAATTATCAATCGTAAAACTACCTAATAAACTTTTCACAATAAAACCTGTCAATTTAAATTATACAATAAAACAGCTCACTCAGTCACATGTCCGGGGATCCCAGGCCACTTAAATCGGAATTGCTGTACGTCGTGAGCTTAGAACCTGTTTTTCTTTCTCTGCAAATGCGAGACTGAGTGAATATTTCTATCTCTGCTGGGAAATCTCATTTCATTTGTGCACCGTGCAAACAGAGCTGAACACACACACGCACACACACCGGAGAGAGGCAGTACCCGTATACATTTAGGGCGAGAGAGAGGCTGTCGGAACTGCCTTTCAGCTCTGCCAGTTAAAAATCATGTTTTTCAATGCTGAAGATTTTGACTATCAGCAAAACCAAGCCGCAGGCGGAAGGGAGACAGAGCGACAGAGCGACAGACACCTTTTACCGCAATTTATCGTGTGGTGAATCTCAAATCCCCTTTATCACACTCTGGCATGCAAATATGCCGGGGAATGTGTTGTCCCGCGCACCTCTCTTACTTTTTTCTCTTATTTTTTATTCCCCCTGCATGTTGGCATGGCGATTCAAGGCATTATCCTTGGCGGCTGGCAGCCTGGCGTTGTAAAACAAGAATTATGCTTTTTTATTGAAAGTGAAGGGGAGAAGGGAAAAACAAGCAAACAAGTCAAGGTGCGCGAAATGTGCACACCATATAGATTTTTATCGCGGAATCTGTATTTGCAGGGCCTGAATAACGGTCTTTGAATGCTAAAAGGTGAGCGTTAGCCATTGAAAAGCGGCAAAGCACAAAGGACACCGAGGCCAGATTCACATTCTACCGTTTCTCCATTATCTCGGAGTTATCAAGGACAAAAATCTTGGCAAACTTATTACCAGATACTTGAAGGCTCCCTCACAGCTAATAAAAGCCAACTTCTCGTTCTCTGTCAGCTGCCTGCCAACTTCCTTTGGTTCTCTGCCTCTGCCAAGTGCCAAAAACCATAAAAAAAGTACCCTCATCCTTCTCATCCTACTCGGCCTCTCTTTTTCTCCTCCTGCGGAATATTCAAAGTGTCCTGTTAACAGTTTTGAAGAGAAACTTTTCAAATCTACAAATTGGTTTCGCCTCTAACCGCAAGAAAAAGATTCCCGAGCCTTTCTGACTCTCGCTGACAAATCCCTTCGCTTTCCCTGGCCTTTACCCCCCCCCAAAGACAGGCACATGCACGCACAGCCAGGGAAAATTTCACGCCGGGCCAAAGGCGAAGTGAAGTCAAGTCAAGTGAGGAAAAAAGGAAAAGCAGCGAGTGCGGAGAGCAAAGCAAAATCAAGCATAACACAGTCAAAACGTGGGGCTAACAACGCTAATACCCCAGGAAAATCCCAGCGAACAGCGGGTAAAACTTTCTCAGTCTCCTTTTGGATCAAGCCCAATACCCATACCCATCCCTTTTTCGATCCCCGCCGTTCCGACCCTTTGCGACAAACAAATCCAGCCAGCAACTTTTGTGAAAAACTTTATGCATTTCACTGCTGATGATGAAAACAAGGACTACTTCGGGTGAACAAAAGCACAAGATGAAGAGGAGGGAGAGAGAGAAAAAAAACAAACGTAATTCCCGCATTTTCTTGATTTTAAATTTTACCAAAAAAGCCAAAGAAGAAAAACGGTTTGTTCAGAGGAGCCGGGACACATGTCCATCCCATCCGCCCGCGGCACGGCTGATGCAGAGGGATCCCTTTTGGATCTGGGGGGCTCCTGCGATGGAGCGATAACTTTTTGATGTTTTATGGCTGTCAAGTTGTTCTGTCGCCATGTCAAAATTTTTATTATAAATTCCCCCGTCGCAGCACCGCATCTTGGCCGCATTTGCTTAGCCCCACGCCTCAGCGTCATTGATTTGCATAAAAACGTTAACAAATATTTTCCATTTTATTATGGCGAGAGAGAAAAAGAAGGGAAAAATAAAATGATAACAAAGCGCGGGTCGAGCCAGGGACAGCGGTGGAAATTCAATATGTTTTGTCTTCAGTTTTTGTTTCATATTCCTTTTGGCGCAGACAAACGATAAAAGGGATGCA
Source organism: Drosophila seguyi (assembly GCA_008042675.1). Lineage (NCBI taxonomy): Eukaryota > Metazoa > Arthropoda > Insecta > Diptera > Drosophilidae > Drosophila > Drosophila seguyi. Next base: position 4,110 of record VNJU01002046.1, read on the forward strand.
GATGAGGCTGCGTCTCGGAGAGAAGAGCTCGGAACTTTGAGTACCCTTCAGGAAAAACTCACTCAAAAACGATTTCTTCAAGTATTGAAGGTAGGAAAATTGTACCATAAATATTTAATACCGAAACTATAGCAAATTTGTGATTTTTTGTATTTTTATATCAAGAGTGCAAGCTGTGGCATCAAGTTTCAGGACCCGCGGCCACATCCAGGGTATTCATACATCAAAAACTGTAGCTGCCTTTGGGGCGCAAACAAGACAAACAAGTCCCTTTCGCTTTTTATTGTTGCTGCTGGCTGGCTGCTGCTGCCTGCCGCTTGGTAAATATTAAAAATACATGTAAAATTCAATTTCTTGGCATGGGTTTTGGGCTCGGGCCCGGTGTGTGTGCTTATGTTTGTTGACTCGCGGCTGCTTGTCGCAAATAAAATCTACATGAAAAGCTCGGAGAAAGGACTCTGCGGGGTCCTTGCTGCTCTCCCCCTGCTCTCTCTGCCTCTCCCCGTTGACACTTTTGCTCCGACGAGCTCAATATAAATAAATAAAATTCTTTGCGGCTGTTTTGCGGTGTTGCCGGTCCCTGCCATTCCCCCCTCCAAACCGCTGCCGGCAAATTAATTGAAAATGCTTTGGCGCTTTAAATAAATTTCCAAGCCAGATCGCCCCCAAAAAAAGAGGAGGAAAGTTCCCCCCTAAAAAAAAAAAGAAAATAAAAGTAAAAGCAATTTCAATTACACGAAAAAGTCATACTCGTTTGGGGGGCGAAAAAAAAGACGGCGAAATAATAAGACACAAAATCAATGACTGTGTTTGATTGAATCAAATGTGTGCCGTTGTGTGCAGCAATTAAGGCGATCTAAGGATAAATAAGCAGGCTGAGGCAGAGAGGTCTCCATGGAGTCTGCGACGGGACCTGGAGACCTATTGGGATGCTTCCCAATCCATCCATCGGCTCTCATGCATTCCTGTCACGATTTTCGATTTGCTTTGCTTTTGAAGATGTCGCTCTCAAAGCCGTACTCTGTGTACTGTGTGTGTGTGTACTTATTTACAATCAACTGGGCTAAATTGGGCTAAAACTTTTTAAAATGCCATACATCTTCGCCTGTGACCGGGGGAGAAATCCTGAGAAACAAACGCTTAATTTAATTTATTTTGCGCAATTTTCCAATGCCCAGACTCAGGCTGAGGCTCAGCACGAACGGCTGCTCATTAATTTTGTTTTATTTCATTTTATTGGCGCATCAATCGACAGCGGGGCGGGCATTCGAGAATCCCAATTTGAGACTCCGCCGAGAGCTTCGCTCCATCGAGGCAGAAAGTCAGCAATTTTTTGGGGCTATTTAGTGTTAAATTTTATGCAATTCACGTCTCACGTTTTCCATGTTGCTCGCTCGAACAGGCTTTGTTGGGAAAAAGCCTGGCCATCCTCCCCTTCTGGCCATCTCCCTCTCATTATCGTTGTCATCATCATTGGGAGGGCACAAAATCTTTACATTTTCCGGAGGATGATAATTGAAATTGAACAATTCTAATCGATATTCTGGTGAGGCGTGAAATTTCCAGTATACCAAATCCCCTTAACTTGGCTTATCTGCTTTGCCCAGATGGAAAAAAGAACCTTAATGCCAGAGGAAGTTTTAAGGTCGACTTAGCTTAAATACCCTGCAAACACTCGTCTCCTGGCCTGAAGCGTTCTGAATGTTAATTCACAACAAAAGCCTGAGAGAACTTTGAAAGGTGAATTCAAATAAGGATGCTCTTTACATTGAAACTTAAAGAGCTTTTTAAATATTCATCTATACTTGTGCTTTATTTATATGCGAATGTCCTGGGGCAAGCCTTTTGCGCCGATATATGTATATTTTGTGTGGGAAAGTTTCTGGAATAATGCTCGAGTTCTCATGACAGACAACAACGGACTTGAATCTTTTGAATAGGCATCAAGTTTCAAGCAGGAAGCGCGGGGATACTCACATACTTAACAATGGAAAAAAACCCAAAATTCGCGTACTTGAAGCTCCTCCAAACAGTGCTTACCTGCAAATAAAAAGGAATATAATATACGGGATTAGAAAGGAAAAGAAAAAAACAGTCAGGATGATGGATGGATGGACTGGGGGACAGCTGAAATTGCCAGGAGTCCCAGCAGGACTGACATAATTGATCAATATTTAGCAGGGCAGCAGTGCCTTTTGTGTCGACAGGCAAAGTGGCAGACATGCAAACAGGTCATCAGGCTGACTCCGGGGGCGGCAGTCCTGCCACGGATAATACCGATTGGGGCAGGGCTTTAAGGCAAAACTATTTGGCATAATTGGTTTCATCTAATTGCTTTCCGGCAAAATATCTTTGTGTGTGTGCAGCTCAAACAGCGAATTCATCATTATCTTTTAATTAATTTTCTCAACCGAACGATGAAAGTTTCCTCCAGAGCTTCATTTTCCTTTTCCCAGCACTGTGTTTTTTGTGCTCGTCCTGTTTGTATGACAAACACACAGCCAAAGGACAGCAATAAGCAGTGCCTTATTTATCTTGTGTCGTCTGCTTTTAGTTTTTGGCCTCTGACAGTTTTCATGAAAACAGAATTTTCCTTTTCATTTTGCTGCTTGCCAAAATAATTACAAAACGAAACGAAACGAAACGGAGACGAGTCACAGCGCGATGGCTGTCGACATGAAAAGTCTTATTTGTCAAATGGCTCAGAGACCAAAATTGGACTCGACTGTTTGCCGTTCCCAAAAAAAAAAAGTAGAAAGAACGAATGGAAATCCCATTCCCTTTCCCATACCCCCTGCGCTCACTTGTTTGGCTTAAGCGGCTTACGTGAAAATCTCGGCTGTGGCCCTGCTGGGCCATATTCCCACGATGGTTATGGCTCTCCCTGATTAACATAATCGCAGCAGAAGGAGCCGCCAGATCCGTCGGTAATTTGGTTAGCCACAGAATCGCATCAAGTCGAAATATCCCACCAGCAGCCACTTTATCGCGCTAACCAAATTATTGGAAAAGTGCATTCCTCGCCAGTTTTTTTCACCGCGCATGCGCAGCCGACTCAAAGGTGTTGCCACAACGCGGCAATCACGACGAAACGAACCGCCAACGACCCCGTTATGTGTGAGTAAGCCACACTCATTTCCCACTTGCATGCCACATAGTACACTGCGTTTCGGGGGTATAAGCCGGTCAGATGATATATAGGAATTATAACTATAGAGGTCGAGTATCCCACTCAATGTCAAGTGTAGGCGGAATTTTGTTCATTATATAATGTTTATTAATATATAAAATTATCTATTTATAAATTAACCATATATATTTGATATTCTCAAAATCAGTATTACAAATATTATAAATCCCCCGAATACTCTGTCAATATAACCCTTGAAAAAACATCTACAAAAACCACCAATCATTATTATATCACTCCCAATAAGTTCACATTAAAAGCGCTTAATTTTTATTCAGGAATGACTCCGCTTTTCCGTAAACTCACCCAACACAACCGTGACGCACTGTATCCAGTCTTGTAACATATTTTCGTGTTTTTCAGTTTTGGGGTCTTGGCTTTAGCTTCTGCTGTGGCGGCGGCAGCTCTCCGACTTGTCGGTTTTAATAACTCTCCGCGCGGGGCGGAGGAGCCACAGAAGTTACGATTTTAAGCTGCAGGTTCATTAAACTTTCTGTGCCTGGGACTGGGCCATAAATTAGGCGCATACGTGGGCATACACAGAATATCGATAATGTTCTCTGCCTCCTCGGGTTTATGGGCCATTAAAAAGTATGACTATGGACACTACTACTGCAGGCAGGCGGCAGGCACTTGTGATATAATCTACGCTCTTGCTCTTTCATAATTAATGCGCATTGTCCTAATAATAACAGCAATTAATGCGTACGGGAATTTTGGATGTGACATCTAAAGCGAAATCAATACAAAGGGTCTTTCGGGTCTGCCCACGCGACTCGATTAAAAATTAAGCACACCCCGCAAGAGCCAGAACCAGATTTTGATAGTAACACTCTGGGTGAGAGTGGGAAAGACCCGAGAAACCAAAGGGGGACTCAACAAAATCAGAATCAATTTTATGTTTATGACACTCGGCTTTACGACCTCTTTTGTGGATCCACACACACAGCGGGCAGGCTAAAACATGCATGACTCGAACTCCGGCTCGGATTCGGCCTCAGATTCGGCTTCGTGTTTTGGGGCTTTGGTTCTGTTGACCGATTATCATTGACTGTCCATCTAAAAGGTGGCCTGGATATGTGTGTGCACTTGGAGAAAAATATATAAAAGAGAGTTTTATCCCTTTGAGTATTTAAGAAAAGGTTTCAAGTAAGTTAAGCTTGCTGTTTTCTTGGACGAAAGCTTATAATTAACTGTAATGTCAAGTTTAAAAATATCTATCAAAAGAAAAGAAATTTATAATTTGAGCCTCAATAATCAAAATACCCCTTTTCCATTTTCCCAATTATTTTTGTTCATTTTCAAGGCCTCGGATTTCCCTCCAAATAATTCATATTCTGAGTGCATTTATTCCCACATGTATTTGCAGAGGTCAGAGAGTCCAAGGGTCCATATAAAAAATGTCATACGTTGATTTTAATGGCGTCAATCTGTGCAAACAGTCGGACATTTCGCTCCTGTCTCGCCCGCCCGTCTGTGTGTTTGCATTTATAATTTGTTTGTGTATTGATTTACATGTTCCAGCGCCATCAGTCTTGCTCCGATTTTCGCTGCGAAGTGAATTGTTTATAAAGCCTGCATAAAAATTGCAGACAGTCCGTCGGAGTTGAAGCCTCCAACTCCTCCTCCTCCTCCTCGTGTATCGTTCCAATGGAACATATTGACACATTCGAGTCCACGACTGATTGCTATATAATTCCAACTGTCCCCACCAATTGCTGCCGGGTGCTGTGTGTGTGTCTGCCTGTCTGTGCGTGTCTGTCTCATTAGGAATGCAAATGTTAGTCCTTGTCCGCCCTTAATGTGCTATTAAATTTTCAGCCGATATATGCCATTGATGTAAATTCGAGGGGCCTGACATTTCGGTTATTGGGGATCATGTACAGCAATGTGTGTCGTGTGTTTGTATGGCCAAATAGTTTCCCAGGCCCCGCACTGGACGGATATCAATCATTAAGGTGGAGCAGGAGCAGTAGCTGTCCCTTTAATTGCTGACCATCGAAGTGAAGGGAGAAGCGTTGAGTGGTCGCTCTTGGGAACGCTCTATCTGTGGCATCTTGGGGTGAGTCTACACACTATCTTTTTGACTTCTATCAGCGACTTTAATCTCGCGACGTTGCACTTTGTTCGCCGCCGAGGGTTCTTTTGTCTGTCAAGGGCACTACTACTCGCTGCTCAGCGAGGCATGATGACTCGATCGTCTTTTGGTTGCACCTACAAAAGAGGCTTTTCCTGTCTTTTCTCTGCTGATAACCTTTGCGTGGGCTGGTTTTTATCACTGAAAACCCATCAATGGCTAGGCATTAGGCTTAGGGATAGAATGTTTCCTCCTACGGGTAAGGTAAAAGGTTTCTGGGAAATGAAAGAACTTGTAGGGGGATCCATTAAGGTCGTACAACTTGCATACAAGTGAGTCAATTAATTGAAGCATACAAAATTTAAGGTAATAATATTATTTTTCAGTCTTCAAGTAAATTTGTAAACTGCAAAAGAAAAGCTTTTTTATTGACTTAAACATAAACCTTAAACCACAAAAGTCTATTGTATTTTTAGACGCTTATAGGCTTTTCTTCTATGCTTTCCACTCATCTCTCACCTGAGAGGTTTTCAGGGCACGTGTCCAATTCTTAAAATGCAATCAAGCGGCTAACAAAGACCATTCTCTGCTTTTCCAGGTATTTTTAATATCTGGCCCAGATTGTGGCCGCTGACTTACTGCTCTACTGTGCTGCCGCTGTGAGCATTAAAATTAGCTTAAATTTTAATTATAGCCAAGTGCCCATTAGGGCCTCGAGCTGGCCCTGGCTTGGCCCACTAATGAAGTTCAAATATTCTTTTCGGCCAAACTCCAGATCAAAACCTGAACCTGAACATTTTATGCTAATGACAAATGCTTTTATCTCTGGCAGAACAAAGCCAAAAGGAAAATGAGAAGGAGGATGGAAAACGAAAATTATAAGCAACCTGCTGCTGCTGCTGTCCGGCAGGAGTTTTCCTTTTCGGGCCGCTGCCACTGCCACCCCAGTGACCCCACGCTGACCCTAATCATTATGCCGGACTGACCCGCCGCCAAGTTGGTGAAAAGCTGCAGCTCGGGGACCGTGAAAATTACACGTTTTTTTTTTTTTCCAGCCTTGGAGGTTACAAATATTACATGCCAGGTGGGGTGTCTGGGTGACTAAATTTATGCATTTTTTCTATGTGGTTTTAATTAAATTTCTCTTTTTATATTTTGTGTTTATGCTTCTTTTTATTTTTTGGCATTTTTTTTTTTCCCGTGGCCGCTAATTTCCACGTTTAGGCCCGTCTAATGTTTCCCCTGCTGCGGCGGGCCGTGTATTTTTTTATTCAAATGAGAAAATATGTGGGTCTCCCGCTCCCGCCCGGTGGGTGGGTGGTGGGTGAGGTGGTGCGGGTCTAATTGGCCCGACCAGAGGTTTATTATATCAACATTTACTCTGCTTAATTTGCCATGTCTCACTCATCCAGAACATTCTGACGCCAGCTGTTTGATTATGGAAATCGATTAGCAAAGTCCTTCTAATGAACTAGAGCACAGGACACAGGACACGGATCAGAGAGCCACATGTCCAGGCAGCGACCGAAATAAGTTCATAAAGGGAAACCCGCGCACGCAGGTAGATATATAGTAGAGTCGTATCCCAAAAACAAAACACACAAAAAGGACGAGGGCAAACAATGGGAGATAACCCCGAGATAGAGAGACGACGGAAAATTAATGGGAAATGGGATTCCTCTTCTCCGTTTGTGCAGCTGATGAAGGCATTAAGGGAGAAAGCAAGTGCAACGACTTCATTTCATTTTTAGAGAATGTCGCAGTGGGGAACTATGTAACCCTTGGTGGGGTTCCTGTTCCTCATTTCACGTTTTTATGGTCAGCTGCGGCCATAAAATGGGAATTAATTAATTGAATGCAACGCAATAAACCCCGAGACGGACCGGACAAGTCTATCTGATTTCAATCTGATGCGAGCGGAGAGTAAAAACCTCACACGTAGAAGGTACAAAGAGAGGAAAGTGTATTGAGATAAGGGTTAGATGAAGAAATAGCATTGATATTCTAAAAATATTAAATTCGTTTGTATTCATTATTTAATGCTCTTCCTTAATATGCTCTACAGAGACTTTTCCCTTATTTTATATAAAAAACAATGTAGAATCAGTGGCCTTTAAGTCCCTCAGGAATGATTATCTCAGTGGCTGCTGTTCGGTGGATTATCGGTAAAAGAAATGCCTCAGAAATAATACTACATATCGCAGCATTGTACAAGACTCATTGTTATATTGACAACAACTCAAGTTTAATTATAAAACATAAATATAATGCTGCTCTGTCTTAGATCTGGTTTTATTTCTGTGCGGTTACTCTCCCATTGACGTCACAGATCGAGCTTGACTTTGGGTTTAACCGTTCACTGATCGCCGATCGGGAGAGTAAGAGAGACGTCTGGGCAAGCGATCACAAGTGCTCTCTGCTTTGTCTCAGCCGCTGACTCATCCCGCTGAGCAAAGAGCGCAAGTCATAGAAATATTGAAAGACGACTTGCTAATTACAAACACAAGTCGCCAATAATGAAGAGTGAAATAGCAAAACAGCTAAGAAAACAACTTGGCGGTGGATGTAAAAACCAAAACCGGAGTTTGTCAGCTTTTATTATTGTTTTTTCTTTGGCGTATTTTTTTGTGTATTTTCGCTTATCAATTCACTGAAAGTCTTGAAAACAATGCAAAAAGCAAAGCTCAGTGGACAGACGCCCACAAAAGCAGCCACACAACAATGAAACTCAAATGTGTATGACCGTCGTCGTCTGTCTGTCTGTCTCATCGCAAGACACTGCAAAAATATATATAACAAACGTCGTGTATGACAATTCATTTTGGGTAACTTTTACCGCCTGCAGTTGAGCGAGTGGCGGCCGTAACAATAACAGTTACGGGGAGCCGCAATTACAGCTACTTTCTAACGTGACCAAAGACCGGAGGAGGAGACCGAAGAGCCATCTTGAACGTTTCGAGTTTGCCGTTTTCTACTTCATTTTCCCTTTGCCCTCGTCTTTTTTTTTCACCTTTTTTGAGCATTTTTGGCAGAAGTTAAGTAGACTGTTAAATGACTTCCGCAGTTTTACCTTCGCAGACTCAAAGACTCACATTTTTCGTTTCGTTTTGTTTCGGGCCATTGTTGTAGCCCCTTTGAGAGCTTCTCGCCTTTGATTCGGGGCCACAAAGGAAATATTTTAACCCAAATCCCTACTTGAACTACTTACTAGAAAATGGATAAGATTTGTAATGAAATATAAAGACTTATAAGCAGAGTATATTTTGAAAACATAAACTGTTATTACGGAATTAAGCTTGACTTGCAGCCTGATAAGCTTTGAACTTGTGATTGAATCTTCTGTTTTTTCTTATCAGTATTCCATTTTGTGTTTTTTTATAATAACCAGAATAACAACCATAAATTATTCGAGTCTGGGAACGGGAAAAGCTATTATAACAAATAAATAAAACCCCAAATAGGAAAACATACACGTTTATTGTCATTGTCACAATATAATCATTAAAACATTCAGTACAATCATTCCATATTTCATATTACAGACATAATATATATTATTGTTATACTAAATATAAAACATTTTCCACAGCTATAAAATTAACAGTTTAATGAAATTTAGACACAGCTTATTTTACGTGAAAGTAAATTTTGTTATTGTTACCTGAGTAAGAAAAACGTAAATAATACAATTAACATTTTTTTATTTCAACGATGCATAAAATTCAATACATATTTATAAAGATGTACATTTTCCATATCCGCTACATCTGGAACCCGGCTTGTGAGAAACTTGTTGTAAAATACGTAGAATCTTTCTTTTGTTTTCTCTTCAAGCTGAATCTATTTGCCATCAAGGGAAATATTTAAATAATTGACAAATACAAAACCCATAAGATTATTAAACCTGGAAAAACCACTACGAAACCAACAAACTCATCGTCACAGGGAATATTGTGATTATACTCCCTTGATGAAGCATCCACAACATCTACCTCAAAGGTTCTATAAATCATGTTCGTTTAATTGCACAAATCGGAATGGCATTACCCAGAAATACCCATCGTCTGGAGCTTCTGAGCAAATAAAAGTCCCCTCTCGTTAAAAAAAAAAATAAAAACAAAACCTGTTGAGCTCTCTTTCGGAGTAAATAAACTTTTGTTGTGGCTTACTGCTTTTCGAAACTGGTTTTTATTTTGGCCAAAATCGCATTGCTAAGTGGTTAAAGCTTTTTGGGTGCGTAAGGCTGGAAATGCCTTTTCCTTCTTTGTTTATTTTTTGGGGCCTCAAGCCAAGGCCGCCGCCATGCACTTGCTGGGCAGAATTTTTCCCGTTTTCCACCTGCAATTGCCAGACTTTTCACCGCACATTTCCCACCGGAAAACCAAGGAAACACACAACAAGTGACACACACACACACCGCATGGGAAAATTGTGCAACAACAGCAATGATTGTTGTAACAGTTATTTTTCGCTCGCCGGAAAGAGATGGAGCTAGCGACACGCAAATGAACCGCAGTAATAGGCAATATCGGTTGATCTGCGGGTGGGAGGGAGAAGGACGGCGCAAAACGCGCGCCAAGCCAAGCTTAGCACAAAGCACAACGGGCGGAGAGATATGTAGTGTGCCAGAGCGAGATGGCCGGGGCCTAGGCTCAAAGTGTAATGCGAACAAGGCGGCGTAAAAACTTACCGTTTTAAATACTCGCTCTGGCGATGCGATGTGAGGTTAGCGGCTGCTGCTGCTGCTCCGATCTGTCGATCTGGCGATCTCTTTCGCAAATATTAATATTTGTTCGCGAACAATCACGCACTTGTCTCTTGCTCCCCCGCTTAGCGGTTGTTCACACTCTGGAGCCGCGAAATATGCTTATTATGCCTTTGGTTGAGCGGGCGCTACACTTTCACACATTTGCATTTAATTGCGCGCCGTGTCTTGTTTTTGGGGCCTTTTGGCTCCTTCGCATCGGTTGCCAAATCGCTGGCCGCTTAAATGAGACAAACAAAGGCGGCCCACAACACACGAACGCGCGAGTCTGGCTTGGGAAAATCCAAAAATCTCAAACAGCGAGCAGCACGTCCGCACACGTCCGTTCTTGTCGACGTTTCGGAAAAAACTGAGAGCTGAGGCTGCCGTCGAGCGCGCTTGCCATGGTCCGAGACAGGTTGTTATAGTGCAGTAGTCGCTCTTTTGATACTCTGTATTTAAAGCGGGAGCTATTTGACAACTGGAAATTAATTTCTGAGAATTTAAAGCATACTTTTAAGTTTAAGAAAAAAACAGTGCGTATGAGTGACGAGCTTGAAAGCCCCTGCGTATACTTAACTTTTAAGTGTAAACGGAAGTTCACGAGTTTCTGATATGTTAACAAAATTAAAGGAAGCTAACTAAATGCAAAAAATTAAATGGAAAATTATAAACATATTTTTGCCACGCCCCCTCACGCCCTCGTGAAATTGGGAAAATTTAATATTTAATGAAATCATAAAAGCACAAACAAAATATTACATTTTCAAAATTTCACGGCGAATCCCTAGTTTCAAATAAAATTGGACTTGGCACAAATTTAAAACTAATAAATAAATAATTTTTTTTTAGTAATATGTTTTTTGATTATTTTTATAAATTTTTTGGGCGGCTTTATTACTTAAATTGCAATATTACAGCTATGAAAATAACGTCTTAACCACCGATCGAGCATACCTCTTCCTTTACTCAAAGGTATCAAAAAGAGAGAACAATCATATAGACCGAGCATTAAAGATATATATATATAGCATATAAGAGAGCCGCACACGAGCTACCCTCGGGAAAGTGGTTCGTTGCACTGCAAGCAAAATCGCATGCGATAAAAGCAAAGACACGAGAGCGAGTAAAACTCCCACGAAAGGTGTTCGTTCGGCTATTATAAGAGTTTAGGAGAGAGCTCTCTCCGTCTCTCTAAAGCCAGACTGCCTGATTTGTTTTGTATTTGGGGGAAATGCCGGCAGTTGTTGTTGGCCACGTTAGTTCTTATTAGCCAAGTTGGACCGGTTGAGAGCATCTTGCCTAATAACAGTGATTATGGATTTATTAGTTGATTAGTTAGCTTCTGCCCCTGTCCCCAGCCGGCGTGCCAGTCGTAAATGTAAAATGTAAAATGTAATTGCCAGTGCACGTAAGAGACATGTTGGCAATTAATTGTACACCTCGCCCCCCCCTCCGCACTGCAGCTTGCGACTTAAATGAAGTGGAAGCGATGCAATTGTTTGTGTGCTTCCTTCCAGCTCATGTGAGGCAGCGTCCCCTGGGGGGCGGAGTGCCAAGTGCGAAATGGAAATTATATCGCTTTGCGAATTATTAAGGAAGTTGTAGAAAATGAGGATGATGCGGAATCTAGAAATAAGGAGAGATTATTCTAAAGGGTTTTTTACTTTTTTTTTGTAGTTATTGTCAATAAAGTTAATAAGGAATTTTTAATATATTTTTGAAAATCATATTTAAAAAATGTTAAGAAAAATTTGGTTAAAAGAAGTTGATGATTGGATTTCTATCTTAAACAAAAAAGGTTAATTCAATAATAATAATGGGAATATGATTAAAAGTATCCTAATTTGTTGATAACATTGTTGTACAATATTATTTTTCAGCACTATTTCAATTATCTTAAACATATTTCTTTCATATTATAATAATAATAGAGACTTTTAAATTGTTTAGATAATTTTATTTATAACTTTTATATTTTTCTATTTAAGGAAATTAGTAAATTAGATATTAAAGAATGTTGATGTATGTATGTATTAAAACATTATTTATTCTGAAATAAAAAGCTGGTTAAATCTCTATATCTACCTGCTTCCTTGAACATTTCCCGCTCGCATGTTAGGTTAAATATTATCCAAACCTAGCTAAGAATTATTTTAGGATTCAGGTAGTCCAAAAACTCGCTACTATGCATATGTCGTAATTGTTTATTTTATTATTCCACCCACCCATTTACCAACTATCCTACGGTTCTCATTCAGAATTCCTAGTATCCCTGTCCCTGGCCAGGATAAGTATTCGGGATATTACCTAGGAATGTAATTTCGACCGATGTGGAAATTCCTGTATTTACCATTCACGGTTCCCACATGGGAAAACGTTCATCACGTAAGCCGTCGTTTCGAGAGATTTATTTCTCATTTGCTTTGTTTATTGTTGCTGCAAAATATCACTTTGAATTGTGCCGAAAATTTAATTTGATTTCATTTTCATCTGGGCGACACATAAATAGTGCAACAAATGAATTTTGTACGTGCCACAAATGCCGGAGGAGCCGAAGTAAATACATGTGGAGGTGGAGGAGGAGGAGGAGGCCCAGGCCAGGACCGGCCCACATGTGTTGCAGGCCCAGATTTGTGACCATTTGTGCGTGGTTGGCCACGACACGCAGTGCCATAAATTCGAGATTCTCAATAAACTAATGGCAATTGGTATCCGAAAGATACATTCGTTGCGCTGCCCGCCGCTGTCTCGCTAACCGTGCCGCATTCGTTCTTGGCCAGAGATGCTAGGTTGACTTTTTTTCGGATAAATTTTGTGATTGAAATACATTTAATATGATTTTTTTACATTAGTTGTAACATTAAATAAATAGGAAATTATGATTTGAGCTAAAAATGTTTCTTAAATATAAATATACTCCTTTTTGTCAAGTTTTATATTTTCCAAGTTGTGTTTTTCTGGTATTATAAGGTTAATAGTGGTATAATATATAATTTTTTGATGTAAGTAAATGTGTGAATTATATTGTTTTGTATTAAAATTATTTCCATAAGTTAGAAGTTCATCTTCAACTGCGTTTTATAATTGTAAAAAAAATAAAAAAAAATATATTTTTGAAAGCGAAAAGAAGCTAAATTGTTTTCGTTTAATATAAACAATTTCCTAGCACCTACGTGAGTTATTCTATTTTCCCCCCGAGTTTCCCAAAACATTGAATATTTTCTTGAAGCCGTTCGTCATCTCTGCTTCTAACATCCGACACTCACGTACAAAATTATTTCTGCTGCCTGCGTTATTAGTTTTTCCTTTCACTCTCCTTTTTCCCCCGCCCCTCTCCGCATCGGTCGTCTCTTTTCAATCCTTGTGACACTTTTATCACACACGTTCGACTCATCAAAAAGTTAACGACGATAATGACAAACATTTCAAAGGCAAACACTCCGAGGCATGCAACCGAGCCATAAGCAGACCCGGCCCCGACTCCGGACCCACAACCCAGAACGAGATCCAGATCCCTCCAGCCATGGGATCCCCTCCGGCCACAGTCGTTCCCCTGTGTGTCCGTCCGCCGGGAGATAAATATCTCGCATATAATGCCCGGCGTTGTTGTTGGGCAAACACCTTAATTAACTTTTTTCATGAACATCTTGGCTTGGCCCCACTCCTGCGCCAATCGAGCGACTTGGCTTATTTATTAGGGTTATTTGCTCTACGAGTGCCACGGTCCTTTTACACACACTCACACATGGGTAACTACCTGCTCATTTTCACCTGAGTACGTGTTAATTTTGTATATTTATCTTTCTGTTTCGGGGTCTCCGGCTCCCCGGCCAAATAGAAAGATTGTATTAATTTCAGCGTAATCGGGGATGACAGGGGGACGGACGGACGGGTCCGGCCCGAATTCCAATTAACAGTTGCCAGCTTCTTTGGCCCCAAAACCAAAACATAGACATAACCCAAAGAACAACAGAAACAACAACAGCGATGGAATTGCATCTGACACGTTCAACTTTGACGTTGACTTTGGCATTCCTTGTACTCGCAGCCTCACCCGTTCCCCGCCCCCCCCAAGGTTTTCCAGCCTGCCTTTGGCAACGTGGGAAATGCAAATGGCAAGGCGGAGAAGTTACCAAGTTTTTGGACAAACACACACATGGCGAGGGAGAGAGAGAGAGAGAGAGAGAGGAACAAACAAAGGCTTGGAAACGGATCCGGTCCATAGGGGAACAACACTGAAATAATAAATAACAGGTACTTTATGTGCTGTTTTGAGGTTATTAACATTTCAATAAGAAGCCTGAAAAGTAATGAAGGAGTCATTTCCGAACCTATAAATCATATATATTATTGATCAGCATTAACAGCCGAATCGATCTAGCTATGTAAGGGGCAAATTTAATTTTTTCAAACATTTCAAAATTTTTTAAGGGGTTACATCATAAAAATAGCTAAAAATTAAAAAAAAAAATTAATTTTTTTTAAACTTCAAATTTATTATACAGATTTGTTAATCTAATAAAAACTAGCATAGAAAAGCTTTCCAAACTAAAATTAATGCATTTTTGGCTTAGTTATGATTATTTTTATGATCAAACCTTAAGGGTATACAAACTTCGGTCTCCATAAGTGAGCTGTCTTACCTTTTTACTGGACTTAACCAAAGATTTACTTGGGAAGAAAAATATCCTTGAGAATCTTTTGTTTTATGAGAAAAAGCTTAAGAATAAATAGCTTTAAAATTAATTTAGAAATATTTAAATTAAAAAATTAATTAAAACAATTTAAAGAACAGCATTTTATATGTTTAATTTTAAAAATATATAATATAGAAATTATTTAGACAGTAGCCATTAGGCTAGAATTTCTTACCTGTGGAATTATTTCCACAAAACAAATAACTAACTTTATTATTAACAAATATTAAATGTTACCTTCTGTATGTTATATGATGTTTATAAATTTTTTTTAGCTAATTTGTAGCATTACTTTTCAATATTCCAACAATTATTTAATGCCCTATTACACCTTCAAACTGACTAAAATGATTAGTCATTGTTCTATTATGTATCTTAATATGAATTCAATTAATTTCGACTGTAATTACAGAGTTAATTTCAATATATTATTATATTTTATTTTTATTTATTTTATTTATTTTGTATTTATGTTTTTCAAGATACTAAAAATATGTTTTATTTCTTTTGGTGCATATTTAACTTACCAGCGCCAGTGTATATCCGCATAGTATCTTTTTTTTTACTCCGAACTCTCTTATTTGTTTGTTTTAGCCCTCTCACACCCACTTTCGACCCTGTGCCCTTCCTTTCCCTTTTGTTTTTCCCATTTCGGCTTTGTTGTTTTTCCATATTTTGCCTCTTTGTTTATGCCATAGCTGTCAGCTTCCCTCGATATTTGATACGATTTCGTGCGAGTTCCGTTCGAGGTTCGTCGGCTTCTGGGCAGGCTGTTGTCGTCTTCTCAGGTTTGTACTCGCATGTACGAGTTTTTACCCAAAAAAGGCGTTGAAATATGCATAAGGGACTTCCCCATTTCCAATTTCCACGCCCATCTCAAGTGGCAGCGATGCATTAGATGCCGCGGCACATGCGCAACATCTGTGAATGTTGCAATCTGGGAGTTGCAGTTGCACTTACTGCTTGGCCGGAAGTTTCGCATCTCTGAGCCGCCGCATCACGCCGAAAGCAGATGCCATTCTCCGATTCCAGATGACTTTCGCGAATGTAAAAATATTTTCGCAGCAGCAAAAAAAAAAGGGGAAGGGAGGCGGCTCATGCAAATTATGCGATAAATGAAGCGTGGATGCTGCGGGAAAAGAGGTGGAAGGAACTGCAAATCAGACAAGAAACTGGTCCAGACCAGTTGGTGTCATTGCAGCTAGTTATTATCTAGGTGCTAGGGCTAGTGGCATTTCTTGATTTTATGCAGAGAGAAAAATACAGAAAAGAAGAGTATTAAAAGTAAAGAAAAGAAGTTTGGAAAACAGCTGAAATGTAGGAAGTTTTTCTAGAGCAATTCAAAGGATATATAAATCTTAAAGTAAAGGATTTTCCTTTCTCATTATCCCCTTTTTTGTAAGGTGTCTAAAGTATCTGGACATAAACATCCTGTCGCGTGGCGTCAACGATGGGGATTTCCTAGGAGCCAAAGCCACTTGAGTCGATTCACGGCTTTATTCCAAAGTATTTCATAAATTTCCCGATGCCTAATTGATGCTTCCGCTGCTGGCAAAGATCAAGGCGCACATTCTACAAACATTCGAGGCAGCGGAGACATTGTAATTTATAAGAAAATTTATTAATTCAAATTGTGTTGCATGGCCCATTTGGGAAGAGTTGATGCCACTGTAGCTGTTGCATGAAAATAAACAACAGAAGGGAGAACTAGGGATTCGCCTGTGATATCCTCAGAAGCGGAGTTGACTTCCACAAATCCACGTTGACATAATTTGCGCCACATGTGTGTGCAACACGCAGCAGCAGCAACATCCAACAGACTGTGGCATACGTTTCAGCGGTTGCCAGGGCAGGCGCTTCCTTTGGACAAAGTTAAAAATAAAAATTCGTTTTAAACACGTGCGAGAAGTAGCTGCCCCTGCAGGGGGAAGAAACAGCTCCCGAATGCAACAACTCCAGACTCCTGAA
>VNJU01002049.1:0-20654 GCA_008042675.1 Drosophila seguyi
CGCTTGTCGTTCAAGTCCATCTGGGGTCTTCGCACATTATTTTGGGTGGCATTATCGGCCTCGTTCACATAGTCGTAGAACTGGATCTTGGAGCTGTACGCCTGCTGGCGGCGACTGGCAGTGGCGTCCACTATCGTTTTGTCCTCCGTCCTTTCCTCCCGCGGCTTCACTTCGGTGAGCTTTGGAGTTAACTCCCGACGCATGCCCCTACGAAGCCCAGGAGCGGGATTTGACTGCAGATTATCGTAGAACTGAATGGAGGAGCTGGCAAACTCCTTGTGAAACATCCGCCGCGTATCCACTTCGGTGGGAGAGGGATCTTGCACCGAGGAGAGTCGCTCTTGGGGCTTCTCCACAGCCAACTGCTGGCTGTTTCTCCTCTTCACACGGTTCTCCACCGCCGAATCCGCTCTGGAGTCATCCGGCCAGAAGAAGTGCGACTCCTGGCGATTGCACACCTTCACAGCCTGCCGCTCCACCATTTTGGGCGGCAGACCCGTGTAGAACTTGCCGTTCAGCATGATTGCTGCTGGTCAACGCGACCGAACGACGACTGATCCGAAAACCGACTGACACACAAAGAATCCAGCGGAGGCCGACAGCCAACCCGCCGGAGATGTTGGCGGCGCCGTGAGCGCTGTCATTTGTCGTAGGCGTCGAGTTCGCCTTTGAGTTCGCAGTCGAGTTTGAGTTTGCTCAGGTGATCAGCGATCGGGGCCCAGACTAATTTGCGATTCTTGCGAAAAAAAATAACAACATGAGATTGAGATGCTGTGAATTTTCCAACTAAGAGATACTCTAATGGGAGAAGGAATCCTTCCTTTCAAAGTTGGCATGCCTTGTATTTATTAGTTTAAAAGTTGAGAAGGTGAGGACAAAAAAATAATTGAAAGCATATCATCTTACAGTTTTCTTCATTTCGTAATTAAATCATCTTTAAAGTAAAATATATTTACTCTTTAAAATCTAATTAGTTTCAAATGTCTTCGAAAATTGTCTATACCCTTTGGCAAACTCTAAAAATGACTTGTATTATTAGCAAACGAACGCAAACAGCATTCGAGGCAGAAATTTATTTGCTGCCAGTGCAGCGTCGACGCCGACTGTGACTGCGACTGCGCTGCGACAGCGACGAGTTTCCATCTAAGGTCAAATCGCGGAATTTTTCACTTTTGGAACGAAAAGCTGCTTCTCGTGAGCTCAGCGTTTGACCAAATGTTTGGTTTTTCTGCTTCGCTTTTGGCCAGTCTTTTTTTTGGCCCAAAAGCGAGACTGCCGCCAAAGTTGGCCAGTCGAGAATAATAAACGACAACAGCTGTCAATTATTAGGTGCTTTAATGGCTTCAATTCGTAACTTGGCCAGAAGTAAGTGTAGCGGCACTGATGCTCAGTATGGACCACATTGCGTATACGTAATGTTGCCTGATTTACATCAGGGAGACTAACAATTTTTTAGTGCTAAGTACCCACAAATATGCAGGTAAAAACGATGACTATAAATCTGCAAACAAGTTACTTGAAAACGTATAACTCATAAGTATTAATGATTAACTCAGAATGATAAAAACTAATAAATAAATTATAATACTATTAAAGTTTAAATATGGTATTGCTTATGAATATATTGTTGATATTAACATAAAATACTTAAAAACAAATAAATTTATTAGTAGAACTTAATAAAATATATAATATATCTAACAAACGAAATAAAAATTAAATTAACTTAACTTAAATAATAATACTTTTAACAATAAAATAAATCACAAATCCATAATAATATTCACCCCGTATTCCTAACACAAAGATCTTAAATTTTATTTAATTAAATTAAATTTATTTTCACTTGATCTTTACATGGTTTGCCATTGGAATCGATTGGGGAGATGTGTTTGGGAGCTTTGCTGATGGACACTACTACGGCTACGTGTTTGGTTTTCATTTTCATTATCATTTTCTCTGGCCTCTTCCTCCTCGATCCGAGCTTAGTAGAAGACGTAATTGGAGTACGTAATTAGCTTAATGTACAAACAATGCCATAGAAACACATACAATATACACACGGTCTGAGTAGGGGGTTACTAGTTGCGGGGCCTGATCGGGAGCTGCATCGAAATGATATATCTATATATCTCAGTGTGGCTGTTGTGGCTGCTTACGGTAGGGGATTAGTACACGGAACTACGATCTGCGGGGATATGTTAGGTTGCTTAGACTAGATTTGATTCAAATGACACTGGGGCTCTATGCGTATAATCTGACATTTACAAATTCCTTTGCCGGGTGGTAGTGTTGTTGGGTGCTGCCCGAGAGTAAGTGAACCAACAAGAAGGTATTCATTTCAGCGGGAACAGTGAATATGTTGTACCTTTTTTCTTTTCATATGCTGAATGAACAGCAATTCCCCTTAGCTCATTTTTTCATTGGTTCACTCAGTCAGGGAGTACTCAACACTACTGGGTAGTGCGTTTAAACATATACTTGGATTCGCTCTTGGCTGCTTAAGACTCTATTTACAATTTGTATTTATAGTATAGCTGGGAGCAGTTAGCCTTTCTCCCTGACTTGGCTTACTGTTGCTGCTGCTGTGGCTGTTGTTGCTGCTGCTGCTGCTGCTGCTGCTGCTGCTGCTGCTGCGGGGGCAGGAGTTGCATGGGCGACATCACTATGATGTTGGTGGCTCCACTAGCGGCCTGGCCGTAGTCCAGTTGCTTCTGCATCGCCTCCGCGTCAAGATCGGGGGCCCGGGTGATCACACAGTACTGGTTGCCGTTATACGTGACGATGGGCATCCCTGCGTGTTGCATGTTGCCGGCGTGCTCGCTCAGCTGGGCCTGCATGTAGGTGGCAGCCGTTGGTGAGTTGGCGATGATGTGCGACACCGGCACCGCCACCTGGATACGCGGGGAGAGGGGAGACACGAGGGAAGGGTGACAGAATACAGAATACTATACAGAATACGAAATACGGTAGAGCTACATGGGTCAAGGTGTTCAATGTTGCTGTGGCTGTTTGCTGTTGGTGTTGCTGTTCTGTTCTGTTGATGTGCTGGTGGTTAATAGGTAGTTACTTCTTGGCCCGGCTGCTGGTTGCTGTGGTTGTTGCTGTGGTTGCTACTACTATTGTTATTGTACATAGGCGCACTGGTCTGTTGCTGTTGCTGCTGCTGCTGATGTAGATTTTGCAGGTGCTTTCTGGCTGCCTTCTTGCCGTGTGCCACGTGTTGTTGTTGCTGTTGTTGCTGTTGTTGCTGTTGTTGCTGTTGTTGCTGTTGTTGCTGTTGTTGCTGTTGTTGCTGTTGTTGCTGTTGGCTGGCATTGAGTATCATCTGATTTTGTATGATTATCTTCTGCTTGCGTGCTTGGGCCTCCAGTTGTATCTGGTTCTGGTTGGCGTCCATCTGGTAGCTGCGATTACTGTTGCCGGCCTTAGCAATGACTCCTGCCGCCGCCGCTGCCGCCACTGCTGCTGGTTTTGTTGACTCTACGACTAGCCGTTCCGGCTGTCAATACTAGACCATGAAATAAATCAAGAGGACAAGAATTAAATCCGCTCCCTGGAACTGTAAAGATATCCGCCTGGTTCCGTGTTGCCAGGAGGCTCTACCGACATCTTCTCACCTCCAGATGACTCTTGGCATGGATGGACCACTCGTCCCGACTCGAGAACATCCGGCCGCACAGCTCGCAGGTCCAGGAGAGCTGCTGCTGGTGGTGCGGAATGATGATCCCGGGAATCGCCGCCGGCGCCCCTTGGGCGGACTGCACGATGATGTTCTGGGCGGCCACCTGCACCGCCTGCTGCTGCAGCTGCAGCTCCAGGCTCTGCTTGTTGTCCTCCGGCGGCGGATCCGGTTGCTCCTTCTTCTTCACCATATTGTTCAGACGCTTGCCCAGCGGAGCAATGTTCGTGGGTGTCACGTGCTTGAACTTGTTCATGTGGATCACCAGCTTGTCTCTGCGGGCGAACGCCTTATTGCACACCTGCAATGTCGAATGGAGTCGAAGGGGATTGGTTAGAGATTGGGATACACCGAAGATGGCCATGGGCCACCGGGGGCTCGAGGGCAGCTTATACTTCACAAATATAGGGCTTCTCGCCGGTGTGGATGCGCATGTGGATGGTCAGCTTGTCCTTGCGGGCGAGTCCTTTGCCGCAAACCGTGCACTCGAATGCCTTGTTGGTGGCTGCAAAAAAAAAATTAAAGATGCGAGTTAGCAAATAAACTCTTTGAAGAGTCCCATCTTTAGATTTAATTATACATTTTTACTCACACTTCGAGGGATTCGTTTTGCGGACCCCCGAGGAGGCCTGCTGCACCTGTTGCAGCGCCTTCAGCCGGCTGGCGGGGTGCATCGAGCCTCCCTCGACGTACGGCTCTGTGAAGGGAATGAGGTTCGGCTTGGGTATATTGTAGGTGAGCTGCTCGGCCGCCGACCAGGTGCCGAGGCTCTGCAGCACCCGGACGCCGCCCTCGAAGCCCATGCCGTCGTCGGGAACGGTGAAGGTGCTCTCACCGGCTGCCGCCGCTGCCGCTGCGCTCGAGGAACTGATCTGCGGCACCTTGATTGTGGCCGCATAGTGTTGCTGCTGCTGTTGCTGTTGTTGCTGCTGCTGCTGTTGTTGCTGCTGCTGCTGTTGCTGCTGCTGCTGCATGTTGCCGTTGTTCTGTTGGTTATTGTTGTTGTTGGCCGTGGTTGGGGAGCCCTGTTGCTGGGAGGACTGCTGCTGCTTGAACTGAATGGCCGCCTGGGCCATCTGCTGCTGCACGGCCATATGGGCCTCGAGATATGCGTTCTTCTGGGCCACCGTCATCTTGTCCATGTTAACGGCGCCGCTCTGGGGAAGAGGATTGGGGAACGGGTGAAATCGAATGGAATTAAGTGGAATGAAACAGCGGGGGAAGTATCCAAGGAAAGAATTACCCATAGCGGAAAAGAGTTTTCAATCTTAAGGATTATTAAATAGCACTTTGGAAACATATTATTCAATGGGATATATACTTTCTTTTCTTTCAAAGCGATGTATATATCATGGTACTCTCTTTGAGGAGAGTGTTCTGGTTTATCAAGATCCTACTTAAGAAGAGAATTCTGATTTATTAAGATCCTACTTACATAATATAGTTCCATAGTTGCACTTTTGAAATTCACGATAGTTGGGTTTACTATTGCACAGCACACTTCTAAGCGAAAAAATCTGTATAAGTCAGGAGCAGGACAGATAAGATAAATCACGGTTCTAAATGGGTATTAACGAAATTCCTACTTCACTATGCAGTTGTTTTCCGGCGTCAAGTTCAAACTTAAGATTACAGGTCACCATTAAGTTGTTTATTTAATTTAAACCCTATTTGAGGTAATTGATATTCCCAAGATCTCTATCAGTGCAAGGGTATTTAAGGCACCGTCTTCTCCCTTCACTGCCTGTGCCATTCCCATTACGTTCCCGGAACCCAAGCAATGCCACCCCTAACAAACGAACGCTGGAACTGTAAACTGTGGGGGAGTGTATTGTGCCGTGTGTGCTTGTTGTGCGTGTGTTGTGCGAGTGTTGCGAAATTTCGTCGACGTCAGCGTCGGCACTGGCCGAGGCAGTGACTGAGGCAGAGCCCAGCGGCATCCACCCCCCTTTCGGAAAAGCACTCGACTCTCGGACTCGACTCGACTCAGTGCGGCCTGCCCTTGCGCAAAAATTTGTGACTTGAGCTTTTGGCCGCTGTCGAAGTTGAAGCCGAAGCCATCCCCCTTTTGCGGGCGTAGGGTTGCCACCCCCTTGTGGTTGTGTGTGTATGCCGGCCGCTTCTTCCTCTTCCGCTTATTCGGGCTTCCTCATTTTTTGCCTTTCGCCCCTAGCCCTTTCTGGACTTGGGGTTTGGGGCTTTTCCGTGTCTGCTCGGATTTATTTTTAAGCGCGCTATATTTAACGCACAATTCGGGCTTTCCTTTACTATATGTGGTCAGCACTTTGGGGTTATACTTGTCACACACGATTTTTTTGTCACTTTTCGCACAGCCTTTTTTTGGCACTTCCTTAACCCACCACCCCCCCTCCGATTTTTTTTATTTTATATTTCGCTTGGCCATTGACATTTGCTTGCGCCCTTTTCACTGCCATTTGGTGGGCTTTCACCGTGTTTTTCACGAGTCTTTTCTTCCGTTTTTCCTGGCGCTGCCGCTTACCACACTTGAAAATCAATACGAAATGGCCGCTGACTGCTGACTCCGCTCCGCTTTTCCGATTTTCCGCTTTTCCTCGACGCGAATTCGGTGGAAATGCTGAGCCGCCAAGGATTCGCCGTCGTCTACTTCCCAGCGCCTATTGTTTGTGTATGTATTGCGAAACCGATTCAATTCTCTTTCAGTTCTGTTCAGTTCCGACTCGACGTCGACCGCGACGGCGACTGCTACGCCGGCTGCGCAGTCGCTGGCGAAAGCTTCGGCGTCTATTATTTTGAGTAATTATTTGTTATTTTCAGAAGAACCCAGCACCCAGAACGCAGGACACGAGCGGCGCTAAGCGGTGGTGTGCGAAATCAGCGGACAGATACCGACCCTGCCTGGACGTCGGCCATAAAAAACAACAAAAGCAAAAAAGGCGGAAGAAAAGCCGCAGAAATCGCAAATATCAGAAGGGGAACGGGTGGAAAGTGGCCCGTAGAAAGCGTTGCATAGCGCACGGCGTCCGGAGAGCTTTTGCTCTCACCATTATCTCTCCCACTCCCGCCGGCTCCGGGGGTGGTTGCTGGAAGCAATGGAACGCTCTGGCATTGAAACACGCGCCCGAAACAACAACTTTTCGCAATCTCAATTGCTGAGGTGGCGGCTTTCAGGACCACAGTGGGTTGGGGATCAGCGAAATATAGGAGGGATATGGGATAATCTGGAACATAGGATATAGGATAATAAGGAATCAAGGAAATATTTTTTAGAAATTAATTTCTTATCTTATTTTTATTTTTTACAGATTTATTTAAGCAATATTAAACAACCATCTCATCATCGCCATAAACAAGTTATTTTAAATAATCAGGTAGAAATCAATTTGGGATTAAATCAATTAAAATGTGTTCAAAGCTACGCTGCACGGTGTTAAGAATTTTAACACAATTGCCAAAATGTTTGCAAGTCCATTTTCTAACAAATTAAGTAAACAAAAAATATATTCCTGATACAGTATCAGAAGTGGCAAAGTATTAAGCTAAAATTAATATATATTTATTTTCTATACTATTTAAATGAAAGATTTTACGAATGCATAATTATATACATTTTGAAATAAAATAAAATTACGTGACATTTAAATATTTAAAGTTCTTTAGTATTTAATTTCCCTTATGGGCCACTGTGCATAAAAAGGTGTTCGTTAGCTTAGCCTAGTTTGGGACAATCACCTGCGTCAGGTGGTCGTACATGTCTTGCAAGACGGAACTATACTGAACTTCCGCTTTTTTTGTTCGCAGATATGACGCTTGTCCGGCTAACAAACATACACTACGTATACTTAATTTCTGACTACCTAAAAAATTCTGGGATCACAACAGAAAGTAATACTTATCTTCTCTATCGGCTCTTTTTTACATTCTTTTAACAGTTGAAATTTATACTCTGATTAATAAAATGTTTAGTTACTATTAATAGACCTTTAAAACGATAAACTAATGAATTAAACCTTATTTTTCAACCTTATTATCAACAATCTTAGTTAGCTAGCTGAAATCCAACAAATTTGAAAATCCCCTCTCATAAACCCATTATTGGGTTAATTGCAACCACGTTGCATGACTCAAAAGTGTGCCAAATGCAAGGCTTACTTTGGCCCACAAATTATATTTGGGATTCCATTGTTTGTTCTATTTTCTGCGTTTTTTTTTTATTGGACACTTGAATGAAAGGGAAAAAACTTGGCCTATCTTTTTGCAATAGGGCCGAAAGCTGTTGCCGCCGTGGCTGTTGCTCCTGTTGATGTCGCTGCACTTTCCGGGTGGAAAAAATTGCAGGGCGACCAGCTAAACTCATCCTTTCGAATTCTGCGAGTGCGCATTCGAAGGTGTTGCTGTGGGCGGTGGCGATGCAGTGGTTCGTGTTGCCGCTGGGATGCTGCAAAAATTGCGCGAATTTGGGGCCATTTTTTCTATGCTTCAATAAACAAACAAACGGTGTGTGGCGGCAACAGGTGCAAAGGTCAAATGAGCTTATTCGGCGGGAGCTTCTTCGGCAGCAGGAGCCTCTTCGGCAGCAGGAGCCTCCTCGGCAGCGGGAGCCTGCTCTGCCGGCTGAGCCGTTTCTTGAGGTGCTGGCGCTGGCTCAGCAGCTGGAGGTGGAGCAGCTTCTTCAGCAGGAGCTGGTTCTTCAGCAGCTCCTAGTAGAGCATCCACTGCCTCTTCGCTAGATTCTTCATCTTGCTTTGCCGGCGGTGGAGCATCTTGCGTACTGTGGTCAGACTCCACATCCGAGACACTAGGCCCGCCCTCCCCCTCAGCCTCGATTTCAATGCCGTGTCCCTCCTTGGACTCCTGCTCCTCTTCGGGCTGAATCTCCTCGTACACAACCACCTCCCTCCAGAGAATCTCCTCATCCACACAAACCTCTTCAACGTCATGCGGCTCCACGCGCTTATTGAGATCCAGTTCAGAAATGCAGGGCTCCGACCTCTCAAACCCTCCGCAGGTGACACACGACGAACTGGACAGCAGCATGGAGGAGTGCGGGGAGGTGGACGACAGGGGAGAGCTGCTGCTCTCGGTCTTCTTTGCGCGGGGTGGCACACCCGCCACACTCGGCTTGGGGGCATAGGTCATGGTCGTTTGCTGCGACTTTTCCTGGATTCCCGTTTCCGGGCGCACTTGACACTGATTGGTGATCTGCGGTACCATTGGATTGCTGCGTACCAAATAATCGGACACGCGCACCTTCCAGTTCTCCTGGCTGCAATCCGCGTTCTGCATAATGTAGTAGATCTCCTCGAGCAGGGGCTTCAGCATCGGGCGGGTGCAGAAGTTATTCCTATCGAACATCTGATGTGGCTCATGGATGTCTATTGGAAATTAAAATACAGTTCTGTGTAGAAAACTAAAGATCCCTTCCACTTACAATTGGGAAAAATAAAGTTTATCTCGCGAGCCACACAGCTGCTATTTTTGGTAACATGAATATTCCGCTCTAGATCCGAACATGAACCGCTAAATATTTAATCTTCTCTTAGGAGAAGCCAAAGGAGAAAATCAGAGTGAACTCACAAGTAACAAATCATGATATTCAGCAGATCCTGCACGGCATTATCTTTGGTGACAATGAAGGCCTCCGAAACGCCTTTGGAGAGAAGAATCACCTCCAGCATGAAGCCCTTCTCTTCGGCATAGTCTGCATAAAACTCGGCAGCTAATTCCGGTGAAAAAGACAGCTTGCGATTTCCCTGCAGCTGGAATCCCTCGGACAGCAGCTTGAGGAGTGTTGGCCGTCGCTTGTGCATGTAATCCGGCTTGATGATGAGCAGTGTGTTCTCAAACATTTTGAGTAAGAAGTATATGAATCTCGGGGAATATTCAATGAACTGCTGCTTTGTTTTATGTTTAGATTTTTTTTATGATTTATATAAGATCAATGTTCGTATTTTACACAGTTTTCTTTGATATACTTAAACTACACACACTGCTTAACTGACTGACATACAAAGTTAGTGGCTTTTGATTTCGCTAATTTGTATATGGGTAGTATGGTTTAGGTTTACTGCTTAGGGTTAGTTTTAGTTTCAGTTAAGTTTCACTTTTTTCAGCCCGGTTCGATCGAGTGCGTTTATAAAATCAGTTTCATCACAAATTCTCCTAACAAATTTATAGCCAAAACAGGGTACGGAAACAAAAGTAAGTAATGGTCGTTCATTTACAGTAATTCGTTAAAGAATGTATAAACAGATATATGTAAAGGTATATGCGATATATAAAGCGTGGGCCGCATCCTCCTTCTCATCCTAATCCCTCTACTCCTCGTCTTTTGCACGCATCACAACAAATCACTCAATTGAACGACGATCTTAGGCTGTAAATTATATAAGGATACAGATTTAAAAGAGGTCAAAAGGCTCAAAGGCTTTTAGTTTACCTGTAAGTCTGGCAAAGGCCAACGAAGACTTCTCGCTATCAAAGCACTTGCCAATTTCGGCACACACGTGAGCCTGATCCACATAGGATCGCTTGGCCAGGTTCTTGATGCTGTTGCCATAAATGGAGATCATCTCAGAGCACTGTGAAAAAGCCAGAGAAAGATTTCATTAATTAAACGGAATCCTAAATTAATGGGTACTCTTCACTTACAATCTTGTAGTACTTGGCTGGCAAGTTCTCGCAGGCCGTCGATGTCATCTGCAGGGCTGTGGAGTCCTTGTTCTCCTCCTCGCGCAGGAATGGCAACAGAACCTGGGTGACGCCATGACAGACGCCACATTCCACCACCTCATCGGTGATCGCCATGCTGAAGCAGAGCTGCAGCTTCTGGCAAACCTCCTTGGGCGGCACTTTGCTTAGAAGGTCGATTACAGCGGAGGCGTAACCTTCGACAAAGGTGTCACACGGCTTGCGGACGGTGGCTGGCAGGCGGTCGCACACCGACAAAATTGCCCGCTTGATGTCATCCTGCTCGGTCTTGTTCTTCAGGTCAGCCTCCAGCTTGGTCATGATGAACTCGCATAACACGCAAGTGGGTGGCTCCTTGATCTTAGCCAGCTGGTCGTCTTTGCGGGGTAGGGCAATCACATCGTATTTCAAGGCCTCGTCCACTTCCACTGCCATATTTGAGCATGATTTTAGTTCGAGCAAGGAGAAGGGAACAGCTCGGATACTTACAGTCATCCATGTCGGCGATAAGGCACAGTCCAAGCTCGGTGCAAATCAGCTTGGGATCCATCTCCTTGAGCAGCAGATCGGCAATGGTGTCGCCATACTTCTCAACAATCTTATGGCACTTGGCGGACACTGGCTTTCTCAACTTGTCGCAGTCCTGATCCAGGATCTTCTTGATGCTCTCCCGTGTGGGATGCTTGCCCATCTTCTTCTCGACAGTCTTCACCAGCTCCTCGCAGATCAGGCAATTGGGAGCGGCGTTGAAGCCTTCGTCAAAGGCGAGCTGAGGGGGCAGTTCGTCCAGGGTCTCGATGTCGTTGAAGTGGTCGCCCTCCTCTTCGCTGCTGGAGGCGTCTTCACCATCAACGTCATCCTCCAGACTAATGCCCATGTCGGCGAGTGTGTCCTTGGACTTGGGACAGAGTTTCAGTTGCACGCAGA
Source organism: Drosophila seguyi (assembly GCA_008042675.1). Taxonomy (NCBI): domain Eukaryota; kingdom Metazoa; phylum Arthropoda; class Insecta; order Diptera; family Drosophilidae; genus Drosophila; species Drosophila seguyi. The sequence goes on from VNJU01002049.1 coordinate 11,279, forward strand.
TCTCCTGGGGCTTGAAGTCGGTGATGAGCATATCGATCAGCTCGTTGGAGTAGGTGTTGACAAAGTCCACGCACTCGTCCTTCAGCTTGTTGTGCAGATGGGTGCACAAACCATCCAGAACCTTCCTAATGTTGTCCTAAGGGAGGGAGGGGAGTGTTAATTCAACTAACTACAAAGGGAATCTTCAAGGAAGACGCCAAACCCACCTTGGACTTGTTGTCACGGATCTTGGCCTGGGCCTGCTCCACGGCGAATAGGCACAACGGGCAGGTGGGTGCATCCTGTTCATCGTTGGCGGGCTTTGGCGACGGGTGGAACACCTCGACATCCTCGCTCTTTGGCAGATTGCGCGGGCACATCTGCATTATGGGGCACACGCTGCGCGGGTTCAGGCCCTGGACGAGCAGGGCAATCACTGCATCGCCGTACATCTCCACAAAGTTGCGGCATTGACCGGCCACACCCTGAGGCAGTTTGCTGCAAATGCTTTCCACGGTGTGCTTGATCTCGTCATCGGTGGACGGAGTGGCCAACGTTTCCTGGATAAAGTGCAGCAGGTACTCGCAGATGGTGCAAAGCTCGCCACCGTTAACCAGCCCTCCGGGGTTTTGGGCACCCATGAGGTGATCGATTGGCAGCTGCATGTCCTGGATCTGCTGCTGGGTGAACTTGGGCTCATTGGCACCCAGCTGCTTCCGCTCGTGCTTCTCCAGCTTCTCGATAGTGATCTTCACCTGGGCGGGCTCAATGGCGGGCAGCAGGGGCATAATGGGAACATCTTTCTTCGCGGCGGCAGAGGTCCTCTGGCAAATACCAATCATGACACAGGCTCCGTTGGCGTCCAGCTTGTTGGTCAGCGTCTGGTAAATCACGTCGTAATACTGGTCCACAATGCTGATGCACTCGTCCTTGAAGCCGCGTGACTGCTTGCAGAATCCTTCCAGAACCTGTTTGAACTCCGTCTCCGTGGTGTTGGCCACCAGGACATCGCGCAGGTGCTTCACCAACTGCTCGCACAGCTCACAGGGAATATCATCGCCGGCATCCAGAGCAACCAAGGCCTCTTGGGGCTGCTTGTCTTCCTCGTGCTGGTGATACCTGGAGGCGCAAACTCCCGACACATGGCAGACAGCATCGGTATCTAAGTGCTTGCTGATATGGTCGTAAATATCATTGAAGTAGGTCAGCACAATGTTGGCACAGGCATCAGAGAAACTGGAGAGGGAACCGCACACATGAAGGAACTGCTCCACCATGTCATCGCGATTGTATGCCGCGAATTTGGAGTGCATCATGCGGGAGAGCAGGTTGCAGTTGCCGCAAGACAGTTGATTCGGCTTCAGGGACACCTCAGTCTCCTCGGAGCTGTCGGCGACATCGTCCTCCTTAAGAGTACCGTCTAGGGCCCCCTGGTATGCGTTCTTCATTAGCTCATCGATGCGAGCGCTGTTGCAAAGTCCGGCCACAGAACAAACTTGCTGAAGGTTTACAAAAATGAGTTTAGAACAAAATAAACGAACTCCTGCTCGAAGTACTCACATCTGGGTTCATTTGGGATGCCAAGGCCTCGACCAACTCGGGCAGGAAATCATCGGCCATCTTGATGCACTCCTTCTGCACCACCTTTACCGGCAGCAGCTTGCAGGAACCCTCAAAGACCTGCTTCAGCTCTTCCTCGGTCTCATTGCTCTTAAGCTGGTCGCGAGCCTGCGTGACCATATCCTTGCATATCTGACAGATCGAGTCCGTATCTACGGGCACCTCCCGAGTCTCCCACACGGTTTGGATACAATGGCGGGTGGCACGGCATTCCTTGGAATTACTAGAAATAAGAGGGGCATTTCAGGAAATTGTATTGAACACGAGTTTAGAAAAATAATGATAATGATAAGCCAGAGCAGGGACATAAGCTGACGATGCAGAAACCCTGAGACTATGGATCAAATGACCCGCATTCGTAATCGAGTGACCAACTCGAAACAGACACAGTCAGCAGAGATCAGGGTCCACTAAGAAGCCGCAGAAACCACTGAACCCAGTGTGGCGTTGTTCCTCTTTCGGTTGAATGCACCCGCAGCTCACATGATTATGCTGGATAAGGGTGCGTCGTTTTGGGTAAATACATTATAATCCATTTGCAATTATTTTATGAATAATCATTTTTAAGGTAAATCATGACTTTGTGGGGGAAAGAAGACAGTATTTTGTAATGGTAGTAAGCCAATAAAGAAACCATTAAAGGTCTATATTACGAACCCCCCTTATCGATACATAAAATTTAAAAATAAAATAGATAAATATTTATTTTATTTGTTCAATATGAAATCAATTTAAGTAATTTGCTCCCCTGTACATATATTGCTTTTGCCTAAAAGGTGCTAATTTTTACAAACATCAGCAAATGCCTGTCTGTTGGAAGCACTCAGTGAATACCAAACAAAAGCGTCTAGAAAGCAAAGAAAACAGAAATGATAAGCACGGAAATAACACATACATATGTATATCTGGACATATCCACGTATAAATATATATAAATATATATATATATTATACAGATGTCTGCGCACTCACAGATATTGTTTTTAAAAATTTCACAGCAATGGCGACGTTTTGAATTTTTGAGGCTCTGCAATTTTTTGCGTTAATTAACAAACAAAGAAACAGTTAAAAGGCAGTGGGAACGGAGCGGATTTTCCTTGGCGTTTAAAAATAAATCAATCAATAAACAAAGGAATTATGACCATCGATAAGAGCAGTGTGCGGTTTAACAAAAGTTTTCATTTGCCTATGGGTTTTATTTTGCAAATAAGTAGAACTGAAGATGAAGTTAATCTCGCTTGGAAAAGTCAACAAGGGAATTTATTTTTCTGAACTTTTATATGGGTTTCTACACTTTGAATAAATTCTTCTCCAGTTTATTGAAAAACTGTTATTAACTATATTTTAAAGCATGTATATGTAAGTTTTATGTTAAAGAACGCAAGCATTAATAATCTTGTGAAAACCCTATTTTTTAACTATGTCAGAAAATGTAGAGTCCGACTTTGAATGGTTCCTCTTTATGTGCTATGTGGGATTAGTCAGAATCTGTTGATAAGGAACTTTTCGTGATGATAAATGCCTCGATTATGCGCGTCATTTGCGGTGCAAGGGAGGCTCGGATCACAGCGAGTGTAAAACGATCTGGACTTTGGGATTACTCATCCAAATAATACTCATGCGGTTAAAGCTTTTCCCTAAAATACGATTAACTTAGCTTGTCAGCTGTCAGCGCGTTTGGTCGGCGTTCTGATAATTTAATTAAAACCCAAACTGAGAACAACGGGAATGCATAGAGTAGGGACAAACCAAGAAAAAGGGAATGCAACAATTTATGCACCGTGAGAAAAACAATAATTTAAATTTCTTGGCATTATCTAATTTTGTGAAATTGAATTTACAAAAAATGTGGTTTACTATTAAAATAAATTAATTTTATTTCAATATTAAAACTTTACATTTTATAAAAATTATTATTATTCATGCCGTTTTAGTTTTACAATATATCAAAATTAAATAAGATTTTTAAAATTGATTAAAATCTTTAAACTAAATGTAACACAACTGCTACATTTCTATTTCTGTCAGAAATGTAAATAAATAAGGTACGATACTTATAATTGTGCAAATAAAGTGAAAAGACAAACATTAAATACAGATAGCTGGTCTGTATACTTTTCTTAACCTTAAAATAGAAATTCTACCGATTGATTTATGTTTGTAAATAGTATTTAAATTATAGTAGTTACAAGTAAAGTTGAAAAACAAGCAAACTGAAATGTATAGAAACATGAAGCTTGTAATCAGTTGAAAAATGGGATCAGAAGTCAATCATTTCGCCCTGTGTACCCGCAAAAAGAGGGCGCAATTGGAGCATCGCCTAGTCCTAAGTTTGCACTAACAGGGGTTATCGCTTGATAGAGCTATAAAGACGATTCGAGGCGAAAGATAGCCTTATCGACAGGAAAAACACAACAACAAAGGCGCAAAACAATGAACAAGAGAAGGCACAAAAAGAGACAAATGTGGGGTTAAAGGGGTTAACTGTTTTTTTTCGATCTCTCCCTATCTTCTAGAATTTTTCCTCCGACGTCCGATGACCAAGCGTTTTTCCGACTCACCTGAGGTTGTCGCACCAATACGAGGGTCCCCAGGTGCATTTGCTGGATCCTACAAGGGGCGTGGCAGCGGCAAAGCAGCCTGTGGAGAATACGAAAACAAAGCGCAAATATGAATAGTGACGAATGACGAATGAAGAGTGACGAATGGGGTGCACAGTGCAAATACGCAATAAGCTGTGACTAAATAGTTTTCCCCATTCCCTTTCCGCACTTACCGAAGGCACAGAAGAGTGCCAAAATGGCCAGGAGGCCAGCGCGTTGCATCTTCTCGGCTTTAACTTTAATCGGGGTGGAAAGCGGGGAGTTGCAAGTTTTAGTCACGGGTTTATATCTGGACGAAGCGACGAATGCAATTGCAAATACTGCAGCGAACAATTTGAGTTGTTAATTTTTAGTGATTAAAATATATATCGATATTATTTCTAAAGATGATATATATAACGACTTTTGGTTTGCCTAAGTATCGAGACTGCGATATTTTTATTTGACAGCTTTCGATATTTTTTGTCACGACGAAGAAAGTAATAATAAAACAATAAATAATAAAGCTTTGATATCATTTTTTTTTTATTTGGTTTAAGATTAATAGTTGAAACAAAAACTTTAAAAGAAGTTTGTGTCTTTTCATAGTGTTTTTATTATTTAATTTTTGTAATTTTTACATGTACAGCACCGAGTCAATAGGCAATAGGTAACGATGTTTCATGAAATACCAATGCATCGCTAAACATCGATATAAGAAAAAAACATCGAAAAACGTGGAAAAAATGCACGAGCATCGATGTTTTTATCATCACTATTTTAAAAAGGCGTTGCCACATTGCTGAAAAATGGTTAGATACGCGCCACTTAGAAGTTATAAATAAGGAACTAAAATTCTGAGCTTATCTTCTATTTCTGTTTTTATTTGAATATTTACTTTTTTATAATAATATTATTAAATACATTTTTTTTTTTTTAGTTTTAAATTGTGTTATTTGTTTATAAAAGTCAATTTTAAAGTGTATTATTTATTTAGGTATCTTATAAGTTTTAAAGGTTAATTTGATTCTTGAATATATATATTTGTTAAAATTACTAAAATCCCTCTATGCTCAAATTTATTAAGATTTTTTTTATACAGATTTAATGCGATTTCAATTCAACATTTTTATACTTTCGCTTAACTTACACCATAACTACATAAATGTATATTAAAAAATCACTCAATCACCGGCCAAACGAAACCTTCATGAAATGCCTCCGCAAATGCCTCAAAACGTATTTATAATCGATTGCAATCCGCAGATTTAATTACATATTTGCCGCGGCAAAACTATGACAATAACCATCAGCGATGTTCTTGAACTTTAGCGCGGTTATTAAAACGCCCCTAAAAGCGCGGCGCCCCATCGCTTAACCCCCTTTGCCCGGCCAACTGGCGGGGCACCTCTGATTGAGTCGCCTAGAAGCCGAACAAAATTCTATTGTAATTGCGGGTTAATTGATGTGAGCCTGCCCAGATGTAAAGCTCATAAAGCCGCATAATGTTTGGGAAATGCATCATACCTGCCTGTAATTGCCGGCAAACACATTTCTCAGGCAGAGGCGATGCTATCGGCGTGTAATACTCGGTGTAATTCGAGTGCGTATCAAACCCAGTGTGAGAAACATCTTGAAGATACGTTCGAAAAGAATGCCAGATACATTCTCGGGGGCTGACAATGAGCCAGTGGACGGAGCTGCGATTGAAAGTCGAGGCCGTCTGGTGGCCGCAACTCGGTGGCTGATAGTCTGGTGTTTGCCAAACGAAATGCCAAATGCAAGCCCCGATCCGTCCAATATGGCTATGGTTATATCTGTGTCAAAACCAACGATTCGGCTGGCCAGGGGCTGCTGAGCTTAGAAGGAAACCTGAAACTGGTCGCGTTGACCCTGGGACTCAGCTAAGTGCCTGGCCTGCATTTTGGTTCTTTGACAGAAATTAACCCGTTGCCGATTGATAAAGATATATTTCAACAACTGACGATTGATTAATATTAAAAAAGAAATAATTAAAAATATACTCTGTACTCAGATAATTCGATTTGTATTTCTGTGCAATAATAATATATTTTTGATATTATTTATTCAAAAAAATGTATGATGCCAAAAAAGTTAAAAATTAATAGTTAAATAGTTTAGTTTTAAACAGAAACCAACTAATTGAATAAAAATAAATCCTTATTACAATAGCTTCTCATATTTAATTCATTCTTTTTTGTTTATATTTCAGTTCAACATTTTGAGTACCATGGCATTTAGTAGGTTAATTGCAGCCAGACACTGCACTTGGCCATTGGCAGTGAAATCTGGCAGCGAGACAGATATTTAGCCAATTATGTGGACCCCCAAGACAATCAAGTTCAACTGTGAAGGGTAAATTTAAAGTCAACTCGCTTAATTAATTAATTGACAAGTTTCACTAAATTACATACATTAGCCTTAGTGTGAATTTAACTCCTAAACTATATACATAATATCATATTTCTTAATGGAACTAAATAGTGGTTCTTTTGGTTTTTTATGCATCAACATATTTTAAAGTTTGTGTTAAAATACCACCTCAAGAACCTTCAAGACCGATTGTGAAAGGGAAACTTTCAGTGGCTCAGTAGTTCACACGGTCATAGGTGGGATCGAGGGGCAAAGGGCCAAGCAGAGACTGTTGCGTGACCCGCGGAGAGATTGTAATGAGAGTTAGCAAACTCGACGAGTAATTGCCGTGATTGCGGCGACAGGCCGAAAGTGCGTCACATTGGGCCGCGTCTAATGGCTAATTGTTTTACGGCCACTCCAGTTGTCCGTCTGACCTCTTGTGCAATTTCCCTTCCCATGAAATCGACTGCAATTCCACTTACTCACTTGGCCAGTACAGCCAAATCTGAGGTAGAAACATTGAAGCTCGCCATGCGGAAATGAACTTGACCTTATCGAGGGACTCAGAGACCGCTAGCTCTGAGACCCAAACCCAAAGCCAAGCCAAAGCCAAAGCCAAATGCGAGTTAATCAATTCGGCGGCAACAACGATCGCCGTGGAAAATACAAGTTGCTGCCCATAATTTGTGAGTCAAATGCTGAATGCTAGCTAATGGCAATAAACGAACGGAACACCGAGAGCAAACACAACAATAACAAAAGTCAGGCGAACAGTTAAAGTTATAGTTAAAATCTACAACGCTTTTATTGCGGACTTTTGGCGAAGGCTTTGGCTTCGGCTTCTTGACTTCTTCCGCTCGTAGTCTGCCGCATTTAATTATCCCAGCATCCAGATCAAGTTCAAGTGTGCATAGAAGTAACTCAACTAGAAGCAACGATCTGAAGCCCACAGCCACGGAAGATGCTAGCTTTGACCCATTGAACTGCTTTGTGGGGAAGACGAGCAGCAGCAGCTCACAAAAGATCAAACAAGTTTGGCACGCTTATTTCAACGCGACATCCAACAGAGCCAAGAACTGGGGAAAATGAACGCTGACAGCTCGCTTACCTTTGTTTAAAAATGACAATAAAAATAATAACAAAACGTTGTCAAGGGAATAGAGATGTAAACTTTCATTCAATACTTTTTAAAGAAAGATTCGATTACTTTATATAGTACATATAGTTATGTTCCGAATGGACTTTGTTGACTTAACTAAAAAATAAATATATAAAATATTTAATATGCACAATGACAAAAGGATCATTAAACCCTAATCTATTTCAGAAAATAATAAATTTATATGCCAGTTTTTCCCTTCAATTAAACTGGATCGCTTATGATTTTAATAGTGCAAAAATGAGTCTATATTTAACACTTTCTTAAAAATGTTACTAATTTTCCACCGAGTGAAAGTTTTGCCATTTGTACTAAATAATTTTTTAAATTATAGATCTATGGTGAAGTTGACCCACATCAAATGCATTTCGCTGGACACATATTTCACTGACATAGATCACTTCAAAAATGTTTATCTAAAAAATTTTTTAAATTACTTTTAACAGGACGATTTAGTAGTCGATAAACATCCGTTCAGTTTTATGGATCAACGTTTAACACAAATATTGTCGTTCTAGGCTATTACCTTTTCCGATAAAACTTGAAGCGCTTATGATATTAATTGGACGAAGGTCAATGTGTGTTTTAAACTCTCACAAAAATTCACAAAATTTTACAACTTTTTAATTTTAGTTTTAGTAATTGTCTCTGCATTGGTCCCAAAATAAGAACATAGGGGACTTCAAGGGAAGAGTCGGTAACTTGGTATAAAATTCCATTTTTTTTGTTTAGGATGTATAGAAATATATTAAAATATTTTTATAGTATTATTGTGTTTTTAATATTTATTCATTTATTTAAAGTTAAGTACATTAATTACACTGATTGCTTCAGTAGTCTACTCGATCAAGAATATAAAAGCAAATTGACATCAAACGTTTTGAGTCTGTCAAAAATGTTTTTCGTATACAGTGGTTTCGTTGAGGACAATGTTTTTTTGCACCTGATAAACGGAGTAAAAATTGTGTCCTTTGTCTGATGTACCAAGCAAATGATATACTTTTTTAGATTGTGTCCACAGTGGAGTTGACCAACATCAAATGCTCTTCGCTGGACACGGACTTCACTGAAATAGACTATTGTTTCATAAAATCCGTGAATCGTAGCTACAAGTAAGCGTCCATTAAAGTGAAGCTTTTCAAGACGCCTATTTTAGCTTTAGGGAAATAAATATTTTCTTAACGAAATTTCTCCCTGCAGGTTAATGTGGAAATGTTAAGACGATATAATGGCTATAAGCCCTGGCTATTCAACGTTACTGTGGATGCCTGCCGATATTTGAAGCATCCTAAATCGAGTCCCTTCATAGCTTACATTCATGGATTCTTTATCAATTATTCCAATATGAATCATACCTGTCCTTTTGATGTAAGTATATCAAAAATATTTAAAAAATAATAATATTTTGAATACATCTTTGCAGCACGATTTAATACTCGAGAAACTTCCTGCTAGTGTTATGGATCAACGTTTAACAAAAGTTTTGCCATTCCCCACCGGCGATTACCTTTTCCAATCAAGCTGGATGGAATATGATATTAATCGGGCAAAAATGAGTCTATATTTTACACTCTCTTGAAGATGTAACTTATTTTACTACCATACGTACCTAAGTAGTAGAAATATCTATGCATTGGTCCCAAAACAAACAATGTTACGG